>JBAFWW010025616.1:0-23199 GCA_036873685.1 Agapornis canus
GGCCAGGTTGGACGAAGCCTTGGGTGACATGGTTTAGTGTGAGGTGTCCCTGCCTCTGGCAGAGGAGTTGGAACAAGATGATCTGAAGGTCCTTTCAAGCCCTAACTATTCTATGATTCTATGAGGAGAGAAATAAATAGACTTAATTTACCAATTACGGCAGATTGCTCTCTCATGTTCATGTTCACCTTTAAATATAATTATATGTATATTGAATCTCATCATATGTGTTTCTTTGGCATTATACTTGGTATTTTCACTAAAAAATCCTGAATTATAGAGAAAAAAATGTAAGCTTATCAGATCTTGAGAGAAAATCTGACTGGAAAGGCCTGAACACACTTCTGATGGTAGTACCAAAATTCCAAATAATTTTGATTATTTGATGAAATTACCTGCGAAAAAAATGTCATCCCTGTAAGACCAAGACCAAGTTATACTGGATTACAAGGAAAAATATAAAAAACTAGGGCTGTTCAGCCTAAATAAGGGAAGAGAGTGGAAAAAGTAGTCTTAAAATACTTTAAAATCTGCCTGCCCAGACAACATTCCAGGTACATGATGTTACAACCAAACACAGTTGTTATAAATTTCAACAGGAGAACTTTATTTGAGGTGTCAAGAAGAGCTTTCTAACAATAAAGGTAGTGAAATGCTGAAATAGATTGTGTGGGATGACCGTGAAGCCTCCAGTTTCTAAGGTCTTTCAGACTAAATTAGATGAACTGTCAGGAGTACCATAGATAGAGCTGATTCTCTCTTGGGCATGGAGACACACTGAGTGGCTTTTTAAGGTGTTTTCTAGCTCAGTTATGTCAGTTATGTGTAGGATTATTCTGGCTTGGTTATGTAGCCATTCATGTTGCTGAATCCAAGGCCTCCTCTGTGTCTTCTTGATGTCCAATCATGTTCCATGTACCAATGTGAGATACAGGTAAACAAGAGCTATGCCTATATTCCACTTTATTATACCTATTTGTGTTATGTAGCAGAAGACCTGAAAAAAAAAAAAGAGCTGATGTTTTATAGGCTATGGCTACATTCAGATTGGGAGAATTCTTCTATAAAAGATGTCTAGGTCTTACTAGAGAGTGATTTTTCTAAGCTGCTTTTTCAGGCTTTGCTTTGCATGATTACCATTGAAGGGCAAGTTTTCTGCCAAATACACAAGTACTGTAGTGAGGTGGGGGTCAGTCTCTTCTCCCAAGTAACAAGCAATAGGACTAGAGGAAATGGCCTCAAGCTGTACCAGGGGACGTTTAGACTGGATATCAGCAAGAATTTTTTTACAGACAGGGCAATCAGGTGTTGGAACAAGCTTCCCAGGGAAGTGCTGGAATCAGTGATCCTGGAATTGTTCCATCTGCATTTTTTTTTCATGTAGATGAGGCCCACAGTAACATGGTTTAGTGGGTGGTCTGGGCAGTCCTGGGGTAGTGGTTGGACTTAATGATCCTAAAGATCTTTTTCAACTGATTTGATTTGATGATTCTATTACAAGTAAACTGAAGGGAGGCAGGGTTGCAAAGGGAGCCATATTGCAACTGGTGTCACCAGAAAGAATTCTGGCTGAATCACCCAGGGTTTCTTATATTGCTTTCAAGGGTACATGTACCAAAATCAATAGCTTCATAACCCTTGGAAAGGATCATCACCAGTTTACACCATCAGCATATCATGCAGCCAAGTTTTTAAACAGGGGCTATCACACTGTTTTTGAACACTTACTTAACCACAGAGCTAACCTCAAACACTAGGGTCTCAAAACCAATATGATTGCTGCCCAGCAATGACTGAAGTCTCTGGGCCTCAAAGTTTGTCTAGATGGTGCAATGCAGTGTCATATGATGACTCTTACTGAATTCATTCAGGTGCCAGCAATTTTATGAGCCATAATTTAAAGCAATTTGGAACTCTGTACTAACTTTGGTTGCTCCCAGTACTAAAAATGGATTGTTCAGTGCTGGCTCAGGTAACTGTGCACTATACTGCATTATTTCTACCACTAGCAAGTGGTCATGCCCATTACCCTTTCCTGAGAGGGGGAGAGCACAACATGTGTTCTCTGAGTTGAGTATAATCTAGAACAGTGCACAAGAAAACAATAATAAAGTTTGCTGTTACTTTCCAAGAAGGCCTACAAAACTATGATTAATAATAGACTAATTCTGATTTACACACACTGAACACCTGAGCAGTATGTCCTTAGATGAGGCAAAAACTCTATCCAAAACTCACTAAAATCACATAGCAAGGTCATTTCCACATAAATAAATTAATTAAAGAAATGTAAGCAAACAAATACAGCAGTATATCAGGGCAAAAAACTGAAAGTGCTGATAGCCTGGGATGGATTTCAAGCCAGGCTTCAGCTGTTACAGTCATGTTGATGAATTTAGACACTAGAAAATTTATCGCAATTATTATGATATTACCCAATTGTCTATTAATCACTATTAATGATATTAAGCAAATTGTGACCCAATTTCCAAGCTCTCTTCTGGTCTTGGTAAATACATACTGACAGTAAGAATATGTCAGTGTTGTCCTCTAACCCATGGGAGGCAGTTAGCAGTGTAAAACATGTAAATTAGAATAGTTGCATGCATGATGTTCAGTTTCTGTATTCTGTTATGTTTACTTCTTTTACTGCTGTTGCAGAACTGAGCAACACAGCAAAATGCACAGGATAAGTTACAAAAATAAATGAATAACCACTGGCTAACAGTCCTTACTTCTAAATATTGTCCACAGTGACCAGCAAAGAGTAGGATGCCTACACTGCAAGCAGGTGTCTTGTATGCCATGTTCTATCCTTCGTTAATTTGAGAAGGAGGTCTGTATGCTGTCTGTGGGGCAACACTTCTGCTGGTCAATAGATCCCTTTTTCCTCTAGGAAAGATCACATGCAACTTTTAAGTAGAGTCAGAAAATTAAGTCAGCTGTCTGATAATAAAACATATTAGAGAGGAGGCCTGAGAAGTGGGCCAATTTTGCTTGCCCAGCTGACAATATGATAGGAGTTGTTAAAAGGATGATAAAAAAAGGTCTTACACATTCCCTGTCAAATCCTCCTATCAGGCTACCATGAGTTCATATCAGGTCACAGTGGGATTCCTTTCATCTCAGAACACTGACTTCATTATTTTCCATGACCTATCTGAAACATAGCATATGTGGAAAAACCCTAAATTTAGATGTATGACTAATCTGCTTTTGTTTTTCCTTTTCTGGATTCTCTTTCACATACAAAGTGGAAGTTCAGCTTTGCTACAAAACATCATTTTGCTTGTTGTATTTCCAGAACATTAGCCTTATATCTGGTGTTCTTTGCGCATATTGACACTAATTGATAGTAGCAGGGCTGTGTCACTGCAGTAAGTTTTCCCACAGTACAGGCAAAGCTACTGCAGGTTAGGCTGCCAGCCAGAACAGTTAATTCTTCCCTTTGCATTCCTTTCAGCTCCCCAGGGAATAGCTATTTTATGGACACCTGATAGTTAAAGGTCCAGGACATTATTTCCTCTGTTGTTACTGCTAAAAAACTTACTTAGGAATGGTGTCTCTGAACAGTCTTATTTCAGAAGCTGTATCTTATAAAAAGATCTGAAAGTCTTCAGCTACACAATTTTGTCATTAAAGCTTTAGCTTAATTTAATTAAAGCTATAATTGACCATTTAAAAAAATGACAGCAGATATACTGCTTGACATAGGACTGATAAGACATAGTAATGAAATTAATAGAGTTTATTCTTCTGCATGCAGATAGCAGCTCCACACCGTATCAGCTGAATGTATTTCAAACTCACTTTTCTGCCTTTTACTGTCCTTGACTGTATTGAAGTTCCAAGGCAAACAAAGGAAAGAGAGAAAAAAAATGAGTACCTGGATCATACAGATGTTAATGAACTTCAGTGTGCCCCATTCCACCAAAGTGATCTTTACTAGTCACTGTCCTAGTATCTATGTATACAGAGTTGTGTGATGTCCTCAGAGTAACTCTAGTAGAAAAAGAGTCTCAAAGCATAAGCATTAAGTCATGTGTAGCCTTTTTATTTTTGTTTTCCCATCCCTTAGATGAAAATTTGAGGGTATAAGGTTTGACCTACTTCTTTTCTGCCTGACATAAAAAAAAAGCTTTTACATACACAAAACAGACTATATATATATATTTTTTTTTTCCCAGACAGTCAAATTCTGGATAAGTTCCCAAACACAAATACAGATTCCCGAGATTATAATATAAATATTGACATAACCAAATTAATCCACAGAGGAAAGGAGTCAGAAGGGTCTATAGTCAAAGGTCAGTCTTCCAATAATCCTTAAACATCACTCCCAGAAAGGGTGCAGTAGGCATTAATTAGAGCAGAGAACTGAAAAATCAGTTCCAGGTTCTATGCCTGATGAGACGTCTTTTAGACCCAAGGCTACTGTGTCTCAGCACCAACAAGTCAGAAATACAGCTAATAAAAGACATGGAACAGATCACAGATAAAACTGAGAAAAAAAACAGTAATAAAAAAGTCATTCCCCTTCTCAGCCTAGAAGAGTTTTGCTCTCTAAAAGCATCTGTGTTTGACTTTTAAACTCCTTGAGTGCCATGGGCTCTTGTTTGTGCTTGTAGAGATGTACAGACTGCCCCAGCCAGAGCAGCTCAGTCACCAATGCTCTCTGAAGCACTGCTGAAATATAACTACTAAAGTTATAACATATATAGTTAAAGTACGAGTCGTTAATTCACCTAAACTTTTTCTGGAGTGAAGGGCGTCAACCCAGTATATGGATTTTAAACATATCCATATTGACAGAATTAAGCTTCTCTTTAAAAGACTGGGTGTTGGGACAGCTTCCTCAACACACACACCCCCATGCACATGCCCATGTGGACAGGGTCCCTATTTCTTTTTTCTGTAAGTCTGACAATTGAATGGAGATTTGCTAGCAGATGTAAGCCCAACTGTTTCCTCAGGCAGACAGGGAGCTAGTTGTGCAGTTCTGCGTTTTACCCAAGGCAGTTCACTCTAAAATACATGAGCTCTTGGGAGCAGCAAGGACCCTGGGCACCCTTCCTTCAGTGTAGACGCTTAGATCCAGCCAGTCTTGTGCTCTTAACAGTAAGTCCTGCATTCCTACCAGAAAGGTGGAGACTATCCTCCCTCAGGATTTGTTCATGGTTGAGGTTGTCCTGGGAGAAAGGAACCATAGGAGCACCTAGAATACCAAGCTGAGATCACACCATCAAACAAAACAAACTCAAGCATGGCACTGCTAGTCATCCAAACTACTTGCCTGATAGCAGCCCAGCTCACCTTCTATGCAGTTTAGACAAGACCACATTTACACACATCCTCAGTCTCATTCCATAAAGGCATGCTGGATGGTTTACATCACTAGTCCTCCATTTAATCTGGTACTTCTAGTGAGGAAAAAATAAACTTCCAAAGATTCCATGCAGGGCTTTAGAAATGCCATACTCAAGCAGAGATGCTGAGCCAAGTGGTATGTTATGTGGACATGATCAGTCTGTGCAAGTTGGTCTCAGAGACAGGTAAGTCCCACGTCCTACTTTGTCTTGCAGTCTAGACCTGTTTGATGTCTCACAGTCCTGAATGAGCGCTCCTACCTTGGAGCACTTGAAAAAAGCACTGTTTCCATTGGCTATATCTCTTTATAAGTGCAATTTCTGTCCAGTTCTTAGAAATAACAGGTGTCCTGATGCCTACTCTATGGTATCCTGATGTCTACTCTATGGAAAGAATGTGATAGGAGACAGTAATGGCTTCCTACATCTCCAGAGGAGGCGTTCAGTTTCTGAGGAGGGATCAGCTTTCTCTATTTTCTAGCTATGCCAAAATTCCACCTTAGAATGAACTTTATTCTGAGGTGCCTACCTTGACTTCTGCATTCAGTCCAGAATCTTGGTGTCCTTAGCTGGGTTTGGGTCATTTTCTTGGCCTGACTACTAAAATACCAGTTACCTTAACACCCAAGGTCAATGCAGGCAGGTCTTTCATCAGGTCTGACCTTGCAGAGAACACTAGGAAATGGTCACTAGGAACACTAATAAGAAAGAGTAGGACAGTAACACAGCTTGGCACTGGCTTTGGTTTCACCAGTCTTCAAGTTGCTGTGAGCATTGTTGACATCTATCAGTCACTTAGAAGTGAGTGTGCAGGTGCAACAGAAAATAATGGGTGGCTTCCCCTCATCTGCAAGCCAAAACATCCAGGAAGTTAGAAGAAGGAACAAGTGTATTGGTAAGCTGTGTCTTATTAAACTGGATTTTCCCATTCTGTATGAAAATCCACAACTTCACAATGAATGTATCTTTCCAGCTCCTGTGAGCAGCCAGAGTGATTTTTTGAGAGATGGCTTACAGTGACGGTTAATTAATTCTTGTCTGCAAATTCATTATATATAAATATTTCCATACTTATTTTGTTGGGTTGGTTTTTTAGCTGTCTTTAACTTATCTCCTTTACCTCCACTACTTTTGTACAAAAATCTTGTTTCTCCTGATAGTTTGTTACTGATCTATTTATACCATCCCAGTGTCTGGGAAATGTTTAGGTTGTTTGGGTAAATATATTGCAGAATTCCCTTGAGGCATGTGCTTGTTACATATATATCATCCCCTCTCCTCCTGGTATCTCAGTACTGGATTATGGCAGCATCATCTGTGGCAGTTGTCCTTTCACCCTGAGCCAGGCCTGCTCAGCCATGAAGGTATGATGGAGATACAGAAGTGAGGAGGAAGCTTTACACACTGCTTACTCATGGATAGAGTTGAGCCTGCAAACTAATGGATTAATTAGGGTATTCAGAGTCATCATCTACCTGATCCATGTGGAAACTTGGAGATTCCTTTTTTGAGGAAAAGGAGGGACACAGTCAGAATCTGGCCTTTTTTACCAGGGGTGGGCTGATGTGTGTGTGTAAGCACAAGTTCTTCTGCCTTGATGATCATCTGCATCTTCTAGAAAACATACATAATTCTATACTTTAATAGCCTGTGAAGTTTATCATCTTCAGCAGAGGGCTCTTAAGAGGAAGAGCTAAATTCAGCAACACTTTGGTGTTCTTTGAAGCACAATGGTCTTTCCTGGTGGCAGTGGGTCACTGTCTTCATCACCTCTCAGGAAAGAATAACAGTATAGTCTATGTAATGGATTAGACTACCTTGAAACATGGTGGAAAGGTAAAAGCAACACGAAACTGTGGCATGCCCTTGGTACTCATACTGTAATTCACTAAAAATGTCAAAGTGGAATCCGTAATGGAAGATAAAATCATCTTGCAAATCTTGTGGACATACTGGGTGTTTTTTTTTATATTTAATGTTTTTGAGACTGAGCTTTGTTCTAAAGTAGCTGCTGATGGCAGTGTTTGGGAAGGTCATGTTTTACTGAGCGACCATAAAGACAGCATGATCACAAAAGAAAAATGAGCATGACAAGATTCTTGCAACTACACAGTTACTATTTTCTTTTTTCAGTTTGGCAGAAAACAATGTAATGACGAAAAGAAACCAGGGAATGTGGCAACAGGATGGGATAAGCCCAGGAAAATCAGGAATAGAATGAGCTCTTATATATTTGTATTTGCCTTCAAGGCTTTTTAATTTGCAGGGAGATGACTCCCTTCTCAATTTAATGCAGAAAAGCAGTTATTAGTGGTTAATAGCCAGGAGCCAAAAGTGTCTAAAGATTTTCAAGTACTTGGCATAATATTTTTCAGACTTTTAATTTTATATCTAAGTAATATATTCTGAAGTAGATCAACATTATTTAGAAGTATGTTTTAACATCTATTAAATAATCTTGGTTTATAAAAAAGTTCCTTTTCTTTTAAAGCAAGAATGCTTTCTTTCAATTTTTTTTTTTGAAAGACATATTTCTGGTTTTTTTATTTGGAAATATTTCACTTAGAGACTGAAGCAGTGAACAAGAAGGGAAAAATAATGAAATTATATAAAAATTTTAATTGACCTGAAACTATGCTCACATCACTATTGTCAATTATACATTAAGGAGAGGTTCTGGAGGGTAAGGGACTAAGTTTCGATCATGATGCCCTTTCACATTCAATCTTGTTGCCAGAGGGCTGCAGGAGTTTTTAATCATTATTATTTTAATTCAGGAATATTTTTTCCCATTTGTGAAAGTGAGATGAAATAAATGGTCTGTTTAACAATTCATTCTTGTTTGCTATCGAGAATGGCAAGTGTATTTGATTAACCAAGTTTCTTCCATCAGTGCTCAGATTCAAAGCAGCAGAAAAGAAATAAATGATAAATTATAAAACAGGAGAGTAAGCTTTGTTTACACCAAGAGATTCACAAAAGAAATTTCCTCTTCCCAGCTTCAAGAAAAGGATAAGTGAATACATCGATGTATCATTTATCTTGTGTCTGAAACGAAAATTAAGTTTAATAGGAAAAACAAACCTACCTTCTTCTACTTAGAAAGTAAAAAACAATCCATTATAACATAATGTTATTTGTTTGAGGATTATGAGGCAGTATAATTCTTTAACAAGATCATGCTGTGCACTGTTGATGTGGAGAACATTGCTAATTCCACTTAGGCTAGTCTCCCACACAACATAACTTGCAACAAAGTATTGTGCTGGTTTTTCCTGGGGAAGGCACTTGTTGGTAGAAGTGTATAAGCAATAAAAGACAAAAAATACTGATAAATCTGTACTGCCTTATTATGAATAAAGGAGAGAGCAGTGTCAGTAATGCCATATCATCAGCCCCAGATCTCAATAACTGTATTTCAATTCCATCGGGGTTTGTGGTGGAAGCTGAAGTGTACCTCATCTTTTTCATCAAAATGCAACAGGAAAAAAGGAATCTGTCCACCCAAGTATATTCATTATGTGTCCAACAACTGGAAAATACTTGTAGCAGTTTCTAGCACAAGCATCTTTGCCCTCCCGCAGTGTCAGCAAAAATAATTATGTGTGGGCTATTTCTTGAGTACACTTAACAATAATGCTAGAGGGAAATTCGTACAAGCTGTGCTGGCAGGAGGGCACTAAAACGTGTACAGAAGTTCTAATGGGATGCAGAATGAAAGCAGCTGTATGTCAACATGTTATTTCATAATGCTTCTCTAGGTCTTTTCATGCTTCTGTCAGGTATTTGTGCATCACCAAGGCTTTTCGGTCAAATTTGAATTGCTATATTCATTTCCTTGATACCTGAAGGGGATTTACGTCTAAATCCCCAAACTGGAAGGAAATACAATATGCACATTAAATATATGATATGCAAAACTGATAAGCACATTTCACATCAGTCCTAAAATGTCATGCAAGCAGGTAATAACTTCAGAGTCAGAACTCCCAGAGAAATAGTTTAAAGTGGAGTTCCCTTCCAACCCTTAGGATTCTGTGATTTCCTCCAGCCTTGAAACAGTCAAGCCAATGACACAGAGGTTTCATCTGTGTGTGAAGACAGACTTGTAGAAACTTCTATAAAAGGGCCGCTGTTCATTCCAGAGTCAGGTGGCAAATACCCTTCTGTGGGTTTTTCAACATCAGATTACACATTCTGTGAGTCTTAAAGATAGGTCCTGCTCCAGTACAGCTGCTGACTCAGACTGCAGGGAGATAGGGTTTCTGTTTACAGAGACAACGTAGAGCTGATGGGATGACCCAGTGACATATTTGAGTTCATCTGGGGGAGGAGGGCTTGAAGTGACATTGTATGTGTTAAACTGCCATACTGCAGATCTTAAAAAAAGAAGTGCTGTGAAGCAGATGGTTTGCTTCCACCACAGACACCATTTTGATAGGCACAACTGAGAAATAGCTTCTGATGATATGCACATATATGCATATAGACACACTGTGAGTATGTGCGTGTGCTAGCAAGTATACCTTGAATATAGGCTACAATATAGAATTTATGCCTACATCTGTACTCTTTCATGGTATACATTTCTTTTAGGCAGAACATGTCTTCATGAACAGTTATATTTAATTTCAGCAATGCACATCTTGCAAAATTTCTATTCTGCCACTAATCAGTCACCTACATGTAAACCACTTGTGAAAAACCCCTTTCTCATCACCTCAGCTCAAGTCAGTAATCCATGGCCTTCGGAGGAAGCCTCAAAGAATATTCAGGGATTTTTGAGTGGAACTGCATGGCCACAGAATCACTGGGAATGGAAGTGGCAGTATGGCAGGAACTTGGAGACACAGGCTTTCATTGCCCACCATCATAAATTCAAGCTGGGGTGTGCATTATAATTTTCCCTTAAGGTGCCATCCTCCTCCTTACTGCAACTTATGTCAGTACTTCTCATAGAACTTTATGAAAGCAAAGGCCAGGAGTTTGCTGGGGAGGCAATATGAGGGAGTAGCACAAGGGAAAAGTCTGAGAGTTGTTGGTTTAGGACAGGTCATGAAAAGAATGGCTCTCCCCACTCCCTGCCTGCTTTGTCCTACTAAAACAACAATAAATGACATAAAGGAGTAATGTAAGGTGTGCTGATTAAAAGTTGAAGCATCAGAAATCCCTTTATTTTTTTTAATCTGGTTTTATTTTGTCATACAATGAAAGAGCAGTAGAAAAATCACTTAGTAGTCAACATCCAGGTAAAAAAGTAAATTCCATGGGTATTGCTCAGTCACTTCTTGGACCCAAAATGAAAAAAAAATAAAATAATTGATAGCAACATTCATCATAAAAATGGATTTCCTGAAAAAAAACCCAAAACATTGGCAGCTAAAAAGTCAAAATGGGAACTGGAAAGACATCATTTAGAACTGTTTTAGAAAATTAAATTTTGAAAAGTCCTCATTATGGGTCATTTGACCTAAGCATAAATCAAAAGCATTTTGCTTAATTCTTCTGAGTAAGGTTTTATACCTTTTAAGACTATAATAGCAATCAATCTCTGAAGGAAAAAGAGTTAGAAGGCACATAGACTTATAATGCTTTATTAAATTTTTTTAAATCAGATTTCATCAACATTGCCATATTTTAACAAAAGCTTGTTTGCTCTCTTAAAAAGGCACTTCTTAGGAAGCCAAATTGCTAAATTTAGGAAGTAAGAGCCATGCCTATTTTGAAGATGAAAACTTGCCCCTAAAGTTACAAATTCCTGCCCGGTAGCTGTATGCTTTTGGGTGATGCTATGCTACTTTGACAGGAAGTAGTCAATATGTCAAGTCAGTTCAGTTGATCAACTTTATCTCATATTGTGTCATCCTAACTTGTATTTTCATTTCCCTAGGGGGGTCTTTCTCTGTGCTAACACATTTGCTTACTCTCTCCCTTCTGAAGTATCAGGCTACCAGTCAAGCAAAGAGGATCCTGGGATTTGTGCTGCATAGGTTTCATGTTCTCATCCTGAATAACTCCTGTTTGCAAGAACCAAGTTAAAATACACAAGAAGGAAGCTCACCTGTGAGAGAAGTTAGCAAAGAAAAAGACAATAGTATCCCAAAGTCTGCTGATAGAAGTGATGAGTTACCATGAGAGTTAAGCTCTGCCTTTATATCTCAAGCCCTTTAAGCCATGTGAGAGGAAGCAGTCGGTAGCCCTGTGCCACCGCACTCACTGGAAGTTGCAGAAGGACACAGTCTATGCAGCAAAGAGGCCACTCACTTGTGGAGTACAAAATCCTTTGAAGCGGTGATGGGAATGAACCCAAACAGGTGCTGATATACATCTGCCTCAGGGAAGTATGTGGAGACTGCTGGGCTAACAGCCGCATTTCGCAGACACCATGATGTATTTCGGAAATGCTCTGTGTGCGTGCTCACGGACAGTCGTGCATATGTACCAGCAGAGTCACACAACTGCAACTTGTCAAGATAACCCAATAAATCTTTTGGAGGCTGAAACATAACTTTGGCTCCAGATCTTTAATTACGAACTTTCTCCAGTCATGCTTTGTCTGTTCAGTAGCTTTCTTTTCAGCTCAGAAGAAATAAAGCTATACCTTGGGGTGCTTATCTCAAATTCCATTCATAAAACATTAATGAGAAACCACTCCTGGATATCATTAAACTCCCTTCCTGCAAGCACAGACTTCAGGTTTAAGATTCAGAATACCTGGATTTAGTGCTTGACTTTGTTAGCAAGTTTAAATCAGTGATATTGTATATATCACTTCTGTGTGGGTTTTGTTTTTCTTTCTAGCTTTTGTCTCTCAAGGAGCTGTTGATATTGGTCTGTAGCATTTATATACATTGAGTCAAGCTTTTAATAAGAAGGGATTTTTAAACCAGAAGTTTCCAAGCTGCAGGGGACTTTCTGGGTGGAAACTGAATAAAGTCTGGGACTTCACTTTGTATAAGCTGTGACCTTGTGATTTTAAGATACCTACTATCTTACAGTACATAACAGTTGTTTGGAAAGCCAACTCAGTCCTCTGCAAGTAAATTTTCTCTACCTCTGTACTATGCTATGTAGATCAGATGCTGATAGTAGCTTCCCAACAGCAGCTTAGAATAGGCTGTCTTACCTTCTCATTTACCCAGGACACTTATACTGCTCTCTAAGCTGTACTTAGACCATTCAAAATCAGCTTCAGTATGTCTACACAAACTGAGGCCATCCCTTTGAATTCCACTGCAGACATACCCTGGAGAATATAAACAGGCATCTACAGAGAGCTTTTAAGGCTCTGATTATATACTGTGGTAAGTAACAGCACTATACTGTAATATACTGTAATAAAGAGCAGAAAATTGTGTGTAAAGTATTTGGGTTTGGAACTTGGAAGTGTATCAAACATAGGACTGCAGATCCCTTTTCATAGGAAGCCTTTCTCTGGTCTTCAATATTTAAATTAAAAATTGTTGCCTATTTCACCTTACACTGCCATATAACTATTTTCTTCATGAACACTCACAGAAAAACATTAAGCATGAGAATAGAAAGGCAAATCACAATCAGTCCATGGATCTTGCTTTCTTTTCTCCATCTGTCTATCTTACTTCTAACCAATTCAGCAAATCCCTTATGTTTTTATAAGCTACATTCTAGCTGTGAAGGAAATAAGGTACTATTATAGGAAATTGTGGAAATGGAAACTGTAATGACACAGGCTCGACCAGGCTCTCAGAAAAGGAATTATATTACTCCAAATATTTAAAAGCATATGTCATACTATTATGTAAAGCCATTTAAGGAACACAGTTTCCATACTAGATTTCTTATAACCACAAAATAGAAATAAAATTCTTATCCCATAAAGGTTAACATCTTGATTTACAGCCAGATGCACCAGGCACATGGAGAGACAAACAAGATAACAATCACATAAAAAACCTCTGTGTTCTGGACCTCAGTCCAACATATGTTTAAACTGGTGTATAAAAGAGAAGTTAGACTAGCATTTCACAGCCCCAAGGTCACTGCAGTTAGTCTGTGGATAACTGCGCCCATAGTAGGGCTCCTATGGAGCCAGACAAGTGCTCATTAGTTGCTTCAAGTTGCTTTGGTGTTCTCATGGCACATTCACCTTGACTTCCACTTCAAGTCCTCCAGAATAAATCAGAGTGGAACCAGGCTGTGCTGCCAAAATAGTGAAACAGCATGAAGAGTGGGGAATGACAACCTTTAAAAATCCCTTGGAAGCACCTCTTGATCAACACTTAGCAAGCATGTGGATCCAGAATCTGGACACTTATATACATGGAAATAAACATCTTATGGATTTTTATGGAATAACATTTATTTCATAAATTTGATTCTTGGCATAATTTGCCAAGACAGGCAGGAATTTGTTGTTCTTCTGAGAGATGCTTCTTTCATATTGCTAAGAGTTTGTTTTCTCTTAAATTATCAGATGAAAGCACAGCTCCTGCAAAAGAAAACTTAAATGTTTACCCAACCATACAAGGCATACCAGGATTGCCTATTCCAGCTATCTCTTCCTCAAAAGATCAGGCTGTTCCTACCACAAGTACATGGCAATAGTATAGATCAGCTGACTGTTTGAACAAGCACTGGCTCAGGCCAGAAGTAGCTAGCTCACTGGGTAACATTAACATTGATATTTGCTGATATCTCATAACTTCTGCCCTCTCGTTCCAGCTTTGTCTGAGCTAGTAGCAATGGCAGGAAATATAACCTGGTGCATGAAAGTCCCATGGCTTAGCAGTGTGGTAAAGGTTTTGCAAGATCTGGCCAAAACTTCATACACAACTTTAGGTATTTTAACTAAGGGTAGAGCACAGCTGAGTTTCTGGTTTAAATTTCTTCTTGGCTACACACATGTGCATTCAAAATATTTCTGCAATCAGGAGAAGGAAAAGCTACCTAAACTTGATGAGTTAAAAGATTATTGGTGCTGTTTAATTATCTGCCCACTGGTCTGAATATGACTTCTTCACATACCATATATATGACAGCTTTCCTATCACAGAACACCAGATACAAAATATCTAATTATTTCAGGGACAAGATACTAGCAAATTTTGTCTTTTGCACTCCTGAAACAGTCATTAAATGGTCTGTGATGAATTTAGCACACAAGAAATAAGCAGATATTTTGCCTCTGAAGAATGAGTTTTCTTCCTAGAGACAGTTCCATGCTGTGAATATCACACTGGGTTCTCTAGGTTAATGGAGGAAGAAGGACTTCCTTTTCTTACTTACTGGAAACTGTGTAGACTTTTTTATACAAACTATGAGATTTTTGATCAAAACACACTGCAGTGACCTATTTTCTCTATACAAATGCCTCATTTCCTCAGTGTGATTCCTGTCACAGGGACTGATGCGTATTGCTGTTGTAGTATCTATATGCAGATCCTCTCTAAATGTAGTGGGCTGCTGCTGTTTCACCCATGGATGTCTCCTTATAGTCATCATGCTGCTTTCATCCAGTTTAGATCAAACCACCATTTAAAAACCTGATAATAATTTTGTCTTTTACAAAAAAGCTGTTAATTATTGAATTGAAAATCCTGGAAAAATATTAAAACATGACAGTGACAAAACATGGCTGGAGCATAGTAAAACGCTTGTTCTTAAAAAAATTGTTTTGGCTTCTCTAATTGCTTGAAATATCCTGGTCTGCAGCTTGGCTTTTACCACACAAACCAGCAGAATTGCCATCTGGTCTAATGGTGACTTCAGGGGACAGGTCCTCACTGAGCCATCACTGATGAATCATTGTTTCACTTGGGGATTTCCTCTGAATTGTCCACGTCCAAGTCATTGTGAAAAGGGCATTCTAAATCCTTTGATATTATAAAGAACAAACCAAAAAAAAAGAAGAATTAAGCAATGCATAGTCAGAAATCTGCCTGGTTCTTGAATTTCAATATCAGTTTTGCTAACTACAGTACTTTCCTTTGTGACTTTGGGGTTTTTTTGAGGAACAAAGGCCTTTTAGAGCATTCATTCAGTGTGACAGTTTTACAGATCACTTTAATCACTCAGAAGTTGTCCATTTATATAAATTGCTAATTGTTTTCCCCTTCAGCATCAGCACTGCTCTGTGAGGTGTGCTGTTAATTGATCTTACTAAAGACATGAATACTTCTGCACCATGCCAATCTAGAAGAAGTAATTAGATCAACAGTGGTAAAGATGGGGGTCTGTTTCCAGGCAGAAGCAAGGCAAGCAATGAAGGTGCTGATATCAAGAACAATTAGGAATGAGAAATATAGGCAGCGGCAACTGTGGCAGAGAGGGGCAAGATGAATATTTTATCCCATGCATGGTATGAGGATAGCAAGGACAGTGATTTGCAGATAAAAGGAAAGAGAGAAAAGTAAATGGCAGTTTGGATGGAAAAGATATCCTGGAATACAAAACTCTCTCAAAGAACTTCTGTATTACTCAGATGGGAGGATTAAGGGTTTTTTTCTACTGCATTTATTAGTATTATGAACTGCAAATTATCCAGGGAAGGTCTGTAGTTTATGATTCTTATATAAAATTTAATACAGTTGCTGACATTCTGCAATGTAAAACAGTATAGTTTGGAAACATGGAACATGTATTGATGAAACAACATGCCTGTGCTAAAACACCTTCTGTAAGGGCAATTTTCTAATTCTGCCTCAGTAAAGAGTTGAGGCAATTCTAGCAGACATGTCTCTGTCAACCCAGGTTTCTCTGCATTTGCTCTGTTGCAGAATAACCACATACCCATTGAGAATTTGAATAGTTTTTCCTACACGTGTAACTTAAACAATACAGCAAGTAGAATGCTAGAGTCTTAGAGGGGTTTTCTTTTCAGTATTCAATTGTAGTTCTGCAACTTTTGGCAATGAGCAATATGACTGAGCTTTTATAACACTGTTTATGCTCCAGCATGGTCCTAACGTGATGAATGAGACTACACACACTATAAAGTAATAACTAATAGAAATGCCAAATTTTGAGGTTCATATATATATATAATTGTAGCATATTACATAACAAAATAGTACCTAGTAGTTGGCTTTTGGTTTTGTTGTGTTTTGGTGGGTTTTATTTGTAAGGGAAGTGTCAAATTTGTTCCTGTTTGCTTTGCTGATTGAGAATCGGAGGTCAATTCATGCTGAATTTCCAAACAAAACAAAGCTAAAGGGGTTGTAAACAACCAAAGGCCCAGAGTTAGCAAACATGAATGGTTCCAGTTGGCTGATAGGAGTCCATGAGTTACTTAACAGACAAATAATCTAAAGAAGGGGTGCCCAGTGGAGTAGAGCCACTTGGAAAAAATTTACATGATGAAAGTAAATTGGAATATAGTTAGTAAGCCATTTACCAATTTGCTGTCACATGCTAAGTGTAGTGCTCTCACAAAACAACCAATAATATCGTGTAGTTTGTGCAACCTGGGGTATCAGAGATGTATATTTTCCTCCAATTTTAGCATAAAAGCTTTCATTTTGGTCTTTTACTTTTTACTATGCCAAAGACAAAGAAACTCTTAATCTGACCTAACATAGACAATCTTTAAAAATGCAAAGTTTTACCTTTTCCTTACAACCTTTTATTTTCTTTTCTTATTAGTAAAAAGCAGCAATTAAAGCATAGCCAAGCAACAATCCATTTACAAAGTCATTCATAGATTCTAGTGAACAAATTATCATTAACCTGATTTTCACTCTGTATGAAGATGGGTATCCACCAAAAGTGTTTTAAAGGCTGCCTCCACCTTATGAAGGATGTGCAAGAAATCTTTAGCAAAACAACAGAACATGAAACAATATCTAATGTCAGCTCTTCTGCTGATGAAAATTGTTTTAAATTAGTAAGAAGTTACAATCAAAATGATTTGAATTATGACAGGTACTGGTAAAATATGTGGCAAGGCCTTTATTTGTTGATTGTCCAGAAGGGATTGTAGGCTGATCGTCTAAATGTAACAATAACCAATTAAATCTATTCAGAGATATTCTAGCCTTTGTGGTGTGGAAACCCATTGCAAGTTTTCTTGCAGTCTAGAACCTAAAGAGAGCCTTTGGCTGCTCTCCCTGAAACTAGGATGACTGCCCCTTAACTATGCTGTCACTTTTCCTCTACCTTGCTCTCCACCCAGGTCCTCCAACAAAAGAGAGATCCACTCTGGAAGAACCCTCTGTCCAGCCAGAAAGGGCAGACAACTGGTTGTAAAGCAGCAGAAAAACTTTCTCATATGTAACTCAATTCTGGCTCTATGTAAGAAGATTCTGATGTTCAGGGAAAATGCTGATTCCAACCACCAAACAGATAAATTTCATAACACTAGTAAGTGGCATTGGAGGTTAGTGCCACAGGTGATATTCAGGAACTCCTCTTACTATTACTGCATCCAAGCTCACTTCCAAGCCTGTTACATTTGGTACATGTGTTATACAGGAGTTGTATTAATTCTTGCCTGGCAAAACTGAAAACATTGTGAAAATAAATAAAATTTTCTTTTTAAACCTGTTTCAGGCAAATTCTCTCCCTTGTCTTTTGTTTCCATATGAGACTCTTTAATACTGTAGGCTTTAGGGAGTTTTTCTATTTCCCGATATTCTGAGCCAATGAATATAGGCAGGCCGGCTTAATATCAGGCAAAGTCTGGCCTTCTTTTTGATGTGCACTCGTTAATTATGCTCCAGAAACTATCTTTCAGGTGCAATAGATTCATGCTTAGTAGCAGGGTAATGAAATTAAAGTTACTCCAGTTTTGCTCAGCTTTCAAACAACAGAAACAGAGCTTCCCAGATTGTATTGCAATCATCCCAAGGTTTAGACCAGTTTTTAATACAGTGATGAACAAGTTACAGCCATGCTGCAGCACCCACAGGTGTGAACTGGGATCTCTGGTAGAGACACTGCCTCATATTATTTAGGCAAAAGTGACACCTTCAGCTGTTCGGGTCAGAATAGATACAATCATTTTAACAACACTTAGCCTGGATAACATATTTGAGCTAGCTTCTGGTCAACAAACAAAAGACTACATTCTCAGGCGCTGTAAACCAAATTCAATGAAGCTACATCAGTTTATACCAGGCAGGGTTTTAGCCTCCACTTTTATTTTCTCTGACCAAAGACAAACCCCAAAACTGATCACATGAACTTGGAGCTTGTTGACATTCTGGGTAGGTGTTGTCTGTTGTAACCACTGTATTGTCTAAATACAAGACTGAACAAAATGCCTCTGTGTTTATCAACTCTACTTGTCAGCAGTGTAGCTGCTCAGATATAAGGCTAGTCAACCTATTTGTCTATACACAAAACAGTGTGTATCTTGCAATAAAGATCACAGTGAAATAAAGGGAAGTGAACATGTCAGGGGACCCTCTGACGCAGTAGATGAGCTTTAAAAGATAAAAGAAATTATGCTTGTTTTCATTAGAGATCAAAAGATTATCGGTTTTGCAAATGTATTAAATAGAAGCTACTCTGTGAGGTTAATCTGCTAATAGAAGGCAGTATAAAGATCTTATTGAAACCTCAGAAAAAAAATACTTCAAGACAGATAACATTTCATTGTGACCCATGTATTACTCAGTAAAAGCCAGAACCAAATATACAAAGTCCTTCTAGAGATCACTGCAGCCCTTTATGAAAGCACACTGATATGCAGACTTGCTATCTGGTTGATACCAGCAAGAGATTACAGTCAGTCCTCCTCATCATCATTAAGATAGGACAGCTGAGCATCCTACAAAAACAGCATCCAGGAGTGAAGTAATATATTTTGGAGCAAATTGGTTTAGTAACTGAAGGCAGAAACTAAATATGAGTTCAAATCTCATTTAAATCACATCTGCCAACTTTGACAAGACCATTATAAGTGTCAGACTGTGCCGTGGCCAAGGAGTATCAGCAATTTGAAGTCCTTCTCCTCCTATTTGTGAATGAGGTGGATGACCTGAGGACTGTGCAGCAACAGTGGCCTCCCACAGAACTCTGTCACCTCAGAGAAACAGGGTGAAAAAGTGTTACAGCTTCGTTTTAGACCACAATAACCAAGGAAAGAAGTAGGGAAACAGCAGTGTGCCCATCCCCTGTTCCAAGGAGAATGCAGCCTATGTGTCCTTCCATCCCCAGTACTCTGAGCTGAGATTTGCATTATGATGATTTCTTTATTTATCTTTGAGGAATGTTCAAGGTTAAAGTTATTGTACAGTGATGAATTAATACTGATATTTTTACCGAAAAGTGTGCTTTTAACCACAGTACTCTCACAAAGTGAAAACTTCTGATCTTAAGGTCCTTTCCAACCCTAACACTTCTATGACTCCATGATTTTGTTTGGTGCAAAGCACATTTTAAGAGCATCCTAATCTGTTTCCACTTTTCAGATTTCATGTCATTTTGCATTTTTCTCAACTATTTCACACAGACACATACACAAGTTTGTGTTCATACATGCATGTGTATCAGGATATGTAAGAAACATTGGAAACTGCTAATCAGAGAAAGCAGCAGCAGATGCTATGCCATGAAAACCTGAATTGGCATTTGTCAGTTTACTTAGGGAACTTGTTTTGAAAACAAAAATAACTTGAGAACCAGAATGAGAACACGTGATATTAAAATGCTGCACTCAGGTGAATTCAATTGCAGTAGGAAGAAGCTCATGTGTCACTTTTAATGCCTTTCACAGTTAAGACTAGTCAGTCCCTGTAAAAGTCACAATTCAGGACCTGAAAATGAATGGACAGAAGACAAAAGCTTTGCCTTGTGAAATTCATCATAACACCTGAATGTTGTTTCACTAGCACGCTATTCCGTCACTGTTGAAAGGCTTATGAGACTCACACTTGGATCTTGTTTTCCTAAGAGATTCAAAACATCTCATGATTCAAAATCCCTTGTTTTATCAGATTAACACCAGCATTACTCTTACAACGCCTCCTTACAGGAACAGTCCTCTAGATTCTGTGTCACATAGTGCTTTGAAATCCTGAGGCTGAATTTCTCTCTTGCCCACAATTCCTCCTGGGACAAGTTAGAAAAGTTACCATAATAACATAAATCAAGTGTATTTCTAGTATGTTTCTCCTAAATTCTTGTCTGGGTCCATGCACTGCAGAGCAATAGCTCTGCTGCTGGATTTCAAGGAAACGTGATCTTTGCTGTAGCACAAGACTTCACTGGCTTCAGACAGTTGGGATTTAAAAAGTCTAACTGTCCTTGGGCAAGGACATCTGCCCTGCTGGCTGCTCCACCTACCCTGGGCATAGAAACTGCCTCTCACAAGTACCTAGTTTGAGAGCCAGAGGGTCGCTTAGAGTCCAGCCACTATGTCTCACAGATTACTATCACTATCCAGAGCTGGTGTGCATTATGAAGTCAAAGGATGCTTTTGTAGTGGGAATTTGAGAAAGCGGGAGCCCTGCAGCCCTTATTTCCCAGCCTTATGGTTTGAGAACCTCAGGCAGCCCCTGCACCCATGGCTTTGCTTGCAAACTAGCTGTACATGTAGCCTGTGTTTCGGCTGCCTTTTCTCTAACAGAGACCAATCACTTTCTGCAATTATGCCAGATGAAGAATGGCTGACATACCTACTTGGTTTAATATGATCCAATTTTCTTTCCCTGGCAAAACAGTACAATGCAGCCTCTAACACACTTCAGCTGACACTAGGCAATATCACCACAGTATTTGCAGTATTCCCTAGGAATTCCCTGTATACCAGAAATAGCACAGCAATGCTAGTTGCTTATCACAGGAAAACTGGTGAGGTTGGAAAGTTGACCCCTACAATAGAGAACAGCAGATTATGGCCTGCAAGCCGAGCACCATGTGTCACCAGCACTCAACACATAGGTGTACACAGGCCCTAAAAGAAGGAGCTAAAAAGAGAGTCTAAGGAGAGCTGATAGCAGCTGCCTGCACCCCCTGCAATGCTGGCTCTCACAAACCAAACCAAGGAGTCACATGCTCTGGACCATGGAAAGAATGTGTGGTGCCTGGAACGAAGAAGGGCCACTTTGTGTGACTCCCTCACAGATGGTGTTTGACAGCAGTTAACAGAGCCGTCTCCCTAACTGACCCTGAGCACAAAGGTCACCTCAATAGATGCTGTGCCTAGCCTGCCTTTCAAAGTGTACCTTTTGAATGCCTAGGGTGGCTATTTGATTCAAAATAGCAGATCTGCAGGCCACATTGGAGTCTGGTACAGGGACCCCAAGCTAACACTAAGTGGATTCATTAATTCAGCAGAAGGAACATTTCAGCCCTGAAATGCAGAACAGTCATGTTAGAAAGATCTTGCACCCAAATACATCAGTCTGGGCAGACTGCCATAGTCATAAAAACATGGAAAATAAGCCCAGAAAGGACCTCAAGAGGTCATCCAGGTCACCTCTGAGTCCAAAGGCAGAATCACCTCTGTCCAAATAATTCGTGACATGCATTTTTGTAGTCTGTTGGTAAAAGTCTCCAGTGATGGACTTCTCATAACTTCCCTGAGAAATCTACTACACCATTTAACTGTTCTTAATATCCAAAACTTTGTTTCAACTCAAGCCAATTGTTTCTTGTCATAAGCACGGCAGAGTTGAAAATATTTATTTCCCAGTTTACTCCTTGATTTTCCATAGCAAGTTTTTTATATACTTGAAGATGACGATTTCCTACCAATTTTTCCAGAATAAGCATCATCAGGTGCTTCAACTTCTATGACAAAGTCTTTTAGTCAGTAACCTGGTCATCACTGCCACTTTCCTCTCGACTCTCCCATTGTTCTCACACTGTTTCTTGTTTCAGATAGAGCTTGGTATAGGCAGTATTTTAGGGAATATGCCATGAACATATTTTGCCTGGTTTTCAAGAAGATAAGTGGAGAGGAGCTAGTGAGCACTTGTCTAAAGTTTCCAACTGAAGTTTATAACAGTAATGATGCGCTGTCACTGAGGTGTCTGTAGTTTTGTCAACTAAAGCAATTGAAATGACCTACGTAGGGACTGATAGCTGCCACAAGGTACATACCTGGAGACTAGTCATTAATCAGATTAATGGATCAGAATTGTTTTATGTGTCAAGGTCAAATTCCTAGACTTACCTGGTGCAATGGCTACAATTTTTGTAACAGCAATACCACAATGTAGACTTAACTAATACCCTTCATGTTACTCTAACAACACAGCTCTAATCACATGTATAACATTAGGGTCTGAGAATAATACTTCTTGTCCTTAAACAAAATTCTTCCAATTCCTTTCTTATCTCCTCTCTATTAAAGGCATGTCCAAACACTTTGTGCCACATTGTTATTTATGTTATAGTTAAAGCCTTTCAATAATTTTTTTAAAGGGAATGTTCTTGCTCAGTTCAACATGCACTTGAATGACTGCTCTTGGAATGAATTCAGTCATATATTGGTACACAATCATCTAAATATTCATGATGATAGTCTCACTTTTGATACTTGTTTTATTTATTATTGCTCTATATCTTCCTCATTGTTCTCTGAAAGCATATGAACAGGTATTGAAAAAATAATTTGCATTAACAGCATCTTTACAATCTTTTCAGAAAATAAATGCACTTCAAATAAGCATATAGTTAAAGGTGAAGTCTTCACTTCTTGTCCTGTTTTTTCAGAACTATTAAGCATCTGTGAAACCATTTGATTTCAGTTAGAGATATAACTAATCTCTATTTAAAAATACATGTGTCTATCAGGGCCTGTAGGCATTTTAGTCATATATATATATATATATATATATATATATAAGAAAAAAAATATTGTTTTTTTTATGTCTCAGAATAATAAACACCACTATAAGAAAAA
>JBAFWW010025618.1:0-34604 GCA_036873685.1 Agapornis canus
GGAATGGGTTGCCCAGGGAAGCTGTGAATGTTCCATCCCTGGCAGTGTTCAAGGCTGGGCTGGCCAGAGCCTTGGGTGACAGGGTTTAGTGTGAGGTGTCCGTGCTCATGGCCAGGGAGCTGAAACTAGATGATTTCAAGGGCCTTTCCACCCCTAATTAGTGTATGATTCTATGTTGAAATCAATGACTAGCGCTACTAAAGTATTTCGAAGACTTTTTCACCATTTCAGGAAACATTCATATTAAAATAAGCATGGAAAAGTAAATAATAACATTATAGCCCAAAGTAATGAGACCAGATTATCTCCCTGTTTAAATTAGGGGACTTGAAACAATACAAGTGAAAACAGTAAAAGGAAACACTGCAGGCAAAATTATCTGTTTATTTTAAGGTTTGGTGGTGGTTGGCTTTTGTTTTGTTTTTTAATTCAGGGAAGTGAAAACAATATGCATTGTATTGTCTTTCTCCTGAAAGAAGTTATGGATTTTTCCCTCTACTTTTTCCATATGTTATAATTCAATTCCATACGAGGATAAACAACTGTCATTGCCTAAATTCTGTTCATAACTAAAACACAAACTTGGTTTTGTATTCAGGTCAATCCTAACAGAGAGGAAGCATTTAGAAATAATTCCCAGTTAAAAAAAAGTTAGTTTAACTCAAATACCATAACATGCAGAAAACATTAGAGTTCCATTCTTTTTTTTGTCTCCTCTGTATTATTTAAAACCTGGTTATTGAGGAAGGGTACTTTTGAGAATGTTTAAAGGCATAGTTCTTGATTCAACAAGATCTAGAATGAGCACTGAAGATTTGCACTACCTGACTAGACTATGAAACTAGATCAATAAAATATTAACCTTTTGAAGACCATATAATCAGGTGAATATTTTAAAGCAAGGAGTTAAAATAACATAATGTTTCCCACACCCACAGTAGAACATATTTCCATTTAAAGACCCAGTCCAAAAGTAAGATATTTTGAATTTGCCATGTACCAGCAGTCAGGTACTAAGTGTTTTAGTTCATCTGGATGATAGTATCACCAGCTATGTTTTCTGGTTTTCTGCTGGGGAAGGCTTTCATTGTTACTTAATTTGTTTACCTACAGTACACAGGTGGCTGAAGGCTGCTTCAGTTACATAGACAGTGTACAGCAACTGTACCAGGCCTCAGCACAAAAGCAGGCTAGGTTTTGATGAAGTGCTTTTGTCCCAGTAATCCTCAGTCTTAAAGCTTCGTCCCCCACGTCACAGTTTCTCCACCTACATAACATTTAAACAACTGATGAATCACAACAGCTCATCACCCTGTGGCTGGCAGTGTCTCCCAGACACACTGCACAGATGTAAGTGGCCGCACAGCTGCTGAAAGGAAGGTTAGACTTGTATTTCATGCTATTGTACTCCCTTGGGCTAGGTTACAAGCTACAGAGACCAGCCTGAAAGCTATCAAGAACATTCAAGAGAGGGGTAATCTATAACCACACCAGCTGAAGATGACACAGGACACCCCAGATAGTACTTTTAGCCAGACACAATGAAGTGGCTTCACTTTCTTCTAGGCATCTACATAGGAGATTGGTATTAAAGACAGCAGTACCAAAAAACCAGCAGTACCAAAGAACACATTTTCCCTTGTATACTCCTATAATGAAGAAGGCAGTTGAGATGGAATAAAGAGGGAAATCCCATTTTGTATGTTTTATAAACTCTTTTGCTACCTTTAAATAAATAAATAAATAATAATCACACTGAGAGCTCAACCTTTTAAAAACTGAAATCTATGAAGTTGTGGAAACATCTACCTTCTTCTCTCAAGACGTTTCATGGATAAGCCAGGCAATCTTGCTTTTCAGTGCCTATGATAGAGCCTGGGCAGCTCATTGCACTGCTCCATTTACATCTGGCTACTGTGTCATTGATATTCATTGCCTGAAGTAGGAAAAGACACTATTCCTGATCAAATGACTGTTAAGTCAGAGAAGATGGCTGATTTTTCTTCTTTTCCCCCTTTCCCAGTCAACCATAGCTAGCAATTCAGAGAAGTGTTTTCTTATTTGAGGAAATGAGTCTGTGGCTATTCAACAAACAGTAAAGACCCCAAGAATGCCTGAACAACATGCTGTTTCAAAGCTTCTCTATAAAATAAATCAGCTTAGGTGCCTAAAACACGGTATGTGCATGTCCATGGTGAAACATCATTACTGCAGAGCTGATCTAAAGGGAACAAACTAAGTGTAAGAGGTCAATAACTAGGCAAGTTCTCCAAGACTGACTCATTTACACAGAGGGGTTTTTTGCTGTCCTGCAGCCAGTGCATAAAATTGAGAAGCAGTTATGACTGTACACTATGAGTACAGCTGCATGAATAATCATTCTCTCTCTAAAACTGGGGGATTAACAGGATAGCTTGAATACTAAGGGTAAGGTGTGGCTTTGTGAGGATCAGATTTAAGCCAGATTGGCGTCTGCCTCACTTCAGAGACAGATTTCTGTATGTTTTAATACAGAGGTAGACAGAGTTTATGCCTTACACTTTTTCTCTTCTGACAGACAGAACTACAACTGACATCATCCACTGCTAAACCCTGGCTCCACTAGGAAGAACCACCTAAATTAGCACATCCCGCTCCTAAGCACAGGGACTTGTTTCTGTGTAAGACAGAATCTCACTCCAGTTGACTGTAAGAAATAACTGCTTATTACTTGACTAACATCTCACATGAGACACTGGGTAGACCCTGAACATCTCCAGAGCATTCCTTCAAGTAACAAGTTGTTCGGCTGTTTATATTCCATAGTTTTGCCTCTGTTTTCAAAGTGGGAGCCCCCGATTTGGAGGTGCTACCACCCAAGTGAATTCCCAGTGCCAGAACTCCAATGTTTATAATATGCAATTATCCTCTTCTCTGGAAACAGGAGGAAAAAAACCCAGCAAGGTCATGTATTGCTGCAAAGCAGCACAGAAAATGTATCAAATCTGAAAAGACAGCCTAAGCCATCTGACCTCCCTGTTCGCAGTGCCAAACATCTCTCTTAGTGCGCTGTCTCCGAGGGAAGCATTGCTGGAGAAGCCACTTCACACCTGCAGAAATATCTCTGCTGAATAATGGGGTGGATAAAAACATAAAACATTTTATCTCTCGGGTTTTCTCACAGAGCCACTATCTGGCTGCAGGGCACTTCCACCTACACATCAACATAAGAAAGATACTGCTGTAAATGTGCTGTCCTCCCCCACTGGGCAGGGGCAATGGGAGAGGGGAATTCTTCAGTTACTATTCTGCCTAACTGGAAGACAGACATTCTTGTAAAACTGTGTGTGGGAGCATTTCACAGTGAAACCAAAACACTGTTTAAAGTAAATTCAGGGAACTACTTCTCATGCAGTGCTGTTATATGAAAAGATGAGGGTATTTTATTATACACACACAAACTGCCAGACACCAACACCACTGCAGTGCCAGGCTGCCACCAGAGAGCTAGCAGGCTCATTGCCCTTAATCATACCTGTTATTAAGGCTGTGTGTGGACCAAGTCATGCCTTCACATGCCAGTCCCGATCTACCCCTTATCAACCCAAGGAGCTGAGCGCAACATGCACTTTATTGCTTCAGCTTCTATGTAAGTCTTGTAGCCCAATTTAAGTCTTGTTTGACGATGACACAATCAGCTAGCAAAAGTCCGTGTGGCACCCTTGACTTTCTA
The DNA here is from genome assembly GCA_036873685.1 of Agapornis canus. Taxonomy (NCBI): domain Eukaryota; kingdom Metazoa; phylum Chordata; class Aves; order Psittaciformes; family Psittacidae; genus Agapornis; species Agapornis canus. The sequence continues at coordinate 3,713 of JBAFWW010025618.1, forward strand.
ATCATACCAGATTTATGCTGATAAAAAAAAATTAACAGAGTCAGCCTTTCAACACTGCCATGCCATCAACAAACTTCTGTGCCAAATCTGTTTGATGAGAAAAATTCATTGCACCCCGTTGCTCCATGCAGCATCAGTCCAAAGACACACTGAATGTAAAAAAGGTCTTACTACAACTATGAGGCACTACATTTTTAAAAGAGCCATATGGTAGGTACCAAGAGTAACATGCAACTTTTGTTTTTACCTTCAATATGACAAAATAATGAAGATTTACTCTCTGCCTTAGCCCAAGTTGACAAAATTGAAACACTTGGATGTTTAATATAATTGATTTTCCACCCACCAAGAGCAATAGTTAAACACTGAAAATCAATGCCGACCTCTAAACTCCTATGTTTTTTTGATCACATTTGGCTGTTGTGTAACAAGTTATATAGAAAAGCGTCAAAGTGAAGGGAAAAAAAGTAGCAAAGGAACCATCATGCCCTTCACAATAAACACTAAAGGCATCAAAATATTAATGACAGAATAATTCTCCTTGGCAGTAAAAGTACATTGGATGTTCAGAACACTGGTATCTTAGAGTCGGCCTGCATTCCCACTTCTTACCAATGGGAAACAAACATTTACAGCATTGCAATCCTGTGAATGCCAATAGAGTAAAACTGAAGCTTTGTACTCAGCCTGAGCAAGTGTAGCTACTGCTTACCTATAATTTCTACTCTTCCATTAAGCCTCTTCATGCTTCAAACATTTGCAGCTACTCCTACTCAGATATGTGTCCTTGAAGGCATACAGATTAGTATTTGCAGAAAATACTTAAAGTTTTTTAAACTCTAGTACCATTGCCATACTATGTTCTTAGAACAACCTAAGAGAATGACAACCATGTGAATTACACATACATTCAGGTATTGTTTATAAGGGAAGCTCATTCAGTGGGAGCCAGTTTCACAAGTTATATTCAAGATGCTGTTATGAATGTAAAAATACTAAATAAACTACAAATAAGCATTAGCTGTTAACAGTACAGTGAACCTTTAAAAATATCAGGTCAAACACAGAGTTACAAGCTTTATGTAGAAAGTGCTATATACTTGGGTATGTACCCAAGCACATACCACTGTTTCATCTAGCCAAGCCAAGCTAAGCTTCATCTTCAACTATTTCACAATTTTGCAGCTTTATTTTTATATGGAGATATTCAATGCTTACATGAAGGAAGCTAATACATCACACACTAGACACACGGGTCAAGAAGTATTTCTGAAGCCAGCATAGCCAAGTGGACAAAGTCAGGCTTTTCTTTTATTATCAGCATTGGATAAAGATGCTTTTAATTTTTATCAAACATTTGAGACTTCTTTAATAATTCATAACTGGACACAGTTAATGAAATGACCTACCGATTGTTCTTTGTTGACCTGTGTATTAACTAACCATAAAAAGCTTTTGCCTAGTAGAAAACATCCCAAATTATCTCTCTTTAATCCTCATGGAATGTAGCAAGTTTTCTTTGTCCCTCAGGAAGAGTTCTACCCCAAAGCAGGAGCTGCAGTTCTAACACCATATTTAATCAGACTGTGCTCTCTGATACCCAGGGCTCAACTCTTACAGTTTCCTACCAATACACAGATTTATCCTTAAATTTGAATGAAGCTACCGATGGCCTGTGCAGTAGAACTTCTGCACTTTTTGGTCTTACAGCATGTAAAGTCAGCTTTATGGAAACAACCACACGGTGTTGTCCACAGCACTTAGTGATTAGGCTGTAAGCACACAGGCACTTCTTAACTGGCTACAAGGATACTATAGGCTCTCCAGCCTAACATAGCTTAGGAAACTGTTTAGCTATATTTACCTCTGAAACTGCAGTTCAGTTCATATTCTAGTTCAAGTTAAACTAGTTAAGAACACAATAACAAGCTTTACTTCGCTAAGGCAGACTACTCCAAGTGATAAAGTAAACCTTAAGGAGTCAAGGTTGGTGGAACTGAAAATTGGCTTTACACTTCCTATCCTGAGCCACCTTAACTACACCACTAAAACAAACACACAAAGCTAATATTCACATCCAGCAGAACTAAAACATCATTTTTATGCTTCTATTTAGCCAGGAGGCTGGGTTGGGTTTTTTTGGTTGGTTTTTTTTTGCATATGAGGTGCACTAGAGTTTTTAGCCATGAAAGTATATTACAGATTATAAACCTCAGACACAATACTGTACTCTGTGCTCTACACTGAACTCTGTGTATGCCACATTGAAATAAAAACCATTCGTGTTGATCAGTTATAACATTATATGCATGAAAATGGCTGCTCAGAATAACTATTGTGTTATCTGGATTGACATGGAATAAAAAGTCTTTATTTTGGTAGACATCCTGCCATTCTACACCATATTAAATAGAATTTGTTAACACCATAATGAAACTTGTGCCATACTTCCCAGAACTGAGCACTTCCATCCTAAAGGTCTTATCAGTGAGAGCAAGAGGATGGTTTGATCTGTCATTTTCTCTATGCTAAGACCAGCAAAGTCACATATCTCCACTGTTCTAAGGAAAACTATAAACAAAGGCACTCTTTGAGCCTGAGAGCAGTACTCCCATTTATCTATACAGGGAACTAGGTCAAAGAAGCCCCAAGGCCCCTCTGAACTACGTAAGCAAGCAGAGGCCCAAAAAGGGATATTTCTGTAGCTAAGAATCCCTTGTGCAAAATAACAGCCAATTAGTAGTCTCTTTTCAAGACACACCCGTGCACTGGATACGGGAGAAAAAGATGATGTCCAAGTTCCTCCTTAGTTCAAGAAACATCCTGTTGGCTTGCTAAGTTAGCTCAAGGAGAAGGGGGGAGTCTATACAAAAGAGAGCCAAGTGGATACCAGAAGAGAGCCACAGGCTACTATTTACTGCCAGCTGTAGCAAATAGCCAAGCATTTTGCCTATTGGGGAACGAAAGGAGACCAAACTAATTTCAGAATTGTTACAGTCCAATTTTTGTTTGGTTGCAGTGTACTACATCAAATTTTAAATGCAACCTCGCAGCGAGATGGTTGTACAGCCCACTGCCAGTCATGGGCCAGCCAGTCATCCCAACTGTATTTTCTTACAGCAGGTTATAATGAATCAGGAATTTCATCAGTTTATCAGAAAGATAGAAGACGAAATTTCTTTCAGACGCAACCACTTGCTTACATACTGTTCAGAGTGCATGTATACAGGAAAACAAATAAGAAAGAAAGAACCTGGCACAAAGGAAGAGAAAATTCTCTTAAAACTCAGCATCCAGGAGTGCTTCAGCCCAAATGAATGTTGTACAAAAACAGGACTGCAGCTTGGGAATCACACTGCATTTATGGGAACGATACCAAGGTGTTCAAATACCTAACCATTTTCTCCAGGAGCGCTGCCTCCTACATGCTAGAAAATTGTATCAATAAACAAACCTTTTCCAGCCTCCAATGAAATGTTTAAGACATCTTGGTACCAAGGCTTACTCTGCCTTCTCAATTCTTTTCAAAAACACTGTTTCCAGAACAAATAGTTTCAGCTTTCCCCATGCTTCCCCAGTTCTGAAAGACTTATTATCACAATTTTATGTCCAAGTTAAGTTACAGACGCACAGCGGGGTGCTAAGAGAACCAATCCTCAAGACAATGTTTTTTTTGAGAAGCTATGGGATTGCTTTATGCAAGAAAAAATTTTATAGATATTGCAGAATACATAGGTATAAATACTTGATTCAGCAATTCTATAAAAATTGAGAAGTCTCTTTTCAGGGATAGTGATAAATAGCAATTTCAATATCAACATAACTCATGCAAACGTTTGCTTATTAATTTTTTTAATAAATTAGCCTTGTGAAGTACAGCTTCCCACATGCCTGGGCACAAAACTACCATAAGAGTCTGTCTTTGACAAGTTTGGAGAGCACATTATTGCACATCACAGATGAATAGGCAGCAATAACAAAACTCATGACAGCTTGTACCCAGATCATGGCCCTTCTTGATACAATTCACATCCCTCTGCTGCATCTCCTCCCTGGAAGTTCTAAGTAGTACAACTGCTTTCTCTGTCAAACCTGAAACAACCTGTTCCCTCTAAGCAACCCTGGTGGCTCTCTCTAGATACATCCAAGGTAAGTTAGGTTTTAAGCACAAATCTTTCCCATGTATTTCTGCTTGCCAATGTTGGAAAAACAAGAGGCCAGCAATCCAGAGTGCATATGGTAATGCCATCCTTACTGTTTAATAGGCATACTACACTAGAGGTGACACCCTAACCATGGTGCCTTTCCTTTATGCTACTTTCCAAATATCTCAGCTATTTGATGTCAGGCAACATAAGATCACAATTAACATAACTTTTTGGTTGTACAGGAATCTCAATGCCAAAATATTGCATAGTAAACTGATCATCCCTCTATGCACGCAATATGCTGGTTTATAGGAGTACCTATTGCTTTGCACCAGTACCACATTCAGCAAGCACTAAAACTAGCTTTATACCTTTAAAGTACTTTTAAAGAGCTTAGAGCAAAACACACTTCCCCCCAAAATAAGACAAATAATTTAATAATCATGCCTTAGAGCCTCATAGCTATGTAATTTTCCCCCCAAAATTAATCTGCATATTAAAACATCACTTTATGTCCAGAAACCATGTCCAAGCTCAAACAGGTACAGGGCCTCCCTATGCCTTCTCATATTATTATTAGGCATTTTAAGAAATCAGGTACTAAGAATAATCACAAATCAAAGGCCCTGGACATTCTGAAAACTCTACATATTGTTCAAACTGAATTTCAGCAATGCTTTGAAGAAAATAAACAGCCAGCTTGTTCTTCTCAGCCTCCCTTCCCTCCAGTCTAACACATGGCCTTTTTCTTATATTTATCTTTCTGGAACACTTGCCCCCTATTACCTCAGCCCATCCCAAAACCCTGTGGCACAATCCCTATTTGCAGCAGCCTTTTACCTAAGTTTTTGGTGGAAGTTGCACCTGAATTTGGGTTTCTTTCATGTTAGTTTCCTCAAGGAAGAAATTTTTTCCTATTAATATGAGCAGGGCCTAGCACTGAATCTAGCAGGATTCTAGACTGGATAACCTCTGTGTTGTACTAAATGGCATATTTTTATGGGTTAAATTAATGGGAAAATTTCCTTATGGAATAATAGCTCAGTATAGTAAAATACAGAAAAGAAATCCCAGTTAACAATCCTAGTGTTCCCACACAGAGGAGTATACTAGCAGGCAATTGATATAATTTCTTTATATTAGAGGTGTGATGCGGGAACAATGGAATAACACATTCGTACAGTTTTGATAGGCAATGTCTAGAAGTAAATGTTATTTGTAGGCTATTCACTTAGAAGAAAGTGAGATATTCCAAACAGAGATTATTGCAGATATGAGATAAATAAGGGTGTAACAAAATGAACATTTGTCCAAATCTATAGGTATTACATAGTCAGAAATCTCCCAAGACCAAGAAGATACCATGACTTCTCCCATTAGTAGTACTAGCTCTATGTGGATAAAGGAATGAGTAAGTTACCACAGTAACTTTTGCTGGCTTATTTTTAGGTATAACTTGAGAAGCAACCCCATACATACGGGAATATAACATGCCACTAGTAAGTTCCTACATACCTGTAGGGTCTAAACCATGAGGGCAAAGATTTAAGTAGAACATTATGTACAGCAGCAAGCAGAAGAAATGTGTTGTAAGAAGACAGGTTAACCATAGTATGCCTTACAATGAGCAATATAGAAAACTAGGTCAATAACCCCTAGGATCCAAGAAATACAAATTACAATAAACACAGGAAACAATGGATTACTTACCCTGGTATTGTAGCTGCTTCAGGTTCCTATTTCTTTAGCTTCATAGCTTCAGGTACATAACACACAGCAGTTTACCAAGCATATCACAAAGTCCAAGTTTTCAGGAAATAAAGCTGCACAAGTAAAACAGTACTTCCCCAATTGTTCATTTAGCCAACATCGAGACAGGAAAAAAATCACATCTGTTAAGACTGAACTCCAAATTACTAACTACAAGAACAAAGCACAAAAGAGTATTGTCTGTGCTCGCATGTTCTGCAACCTGACCCAGGAGATAAATTGGTTACAGGTGAGACTCCTCAGAGACCCTCATCAAAGGAACCTGCTGAGCTTCACAGATGCCTCTTATTTTATGTACTGGGGCTAAATCAAGTGTCTGCTTCTAATTCCTTGGTGCTGCTGTTGAAAGCACAAAGTTCTACTATTCCCTTGTCCTTATCAAATCTTGGCGTCAAAAAAGTTTGAGGTTTAAAATGAAGCCTACAAGACTTTTAAGTTCCAGTACACAAAAAATAATAACAATTAATAAAATGTGCTTCCAGGTATATCAAGGCTCAGAAAAACAGAAGCGTTTTGCTTTTGGCTGTGTGCTTTTTAACATTATAACCTTTATCTCTGACTACTGGCAATGTTCTCTGGTTCCACGCAGTAAACACATACAGACCCCACACACACTCAAACTCCCTTGATTCAATTTACAAAGAGTTTGACATATTCAGTAGATTTTGTTCTTGGTCATAATCCTTCTGAAGTAAGGTCTAAACTTGCAGCTAATATCTCAATAGTCTGTTTGTTTAGATTTTCTGTACTCTTACCACAGATAAAACACTCAACATCTAGCTGCCTGAGCAGCCTCAGAGCTCCAGTTCTGCACTTGCAAAACTGATGCCAGGGAGTGGTAATCATACTTCAATGACTTTATTGACTGCAAATGATTAAGCTAAGCATGACTGACAAAGCTTCACTGACCATTTCTATTTATAACACACCACCATTCCATACCCATTCAGACTTAGCTACATGTGGTTCTTGTGTGAAGCAGGGCTTTACTGCCTTGTAAGTCTTGGGGGCTTTTACAGTAAGTGGGAGTTATTCTCTCATAACTGGTCATAATGCCGTTTGGAAACTTCTCAAAGCTTCTGGGATTTTGGGAGACTGCAACAGAACTCTGTTGTTTGCAAGCAGTGTACTTTTCGTTTTCTTGGTTTGGATTAACATATACTGCCATCATGTGGGCAGAAGTAAGAAGGGGGAAAAAAATGTGAAAGCCTCTACACCTTGAAAGTCTTACCTTCATTTTAAAACTTTCTTATTACCAATGCAGACCCTAAATCAAGATAACTGAAACCCCGAGGGACATGGTTTAGGGGAGGACTTGGCAGAATGAATCTATCATTCTAAGAAAAACCTGGCTTCTTGTTTGCTTTTGTTGTCCTTTCACAGAAAATAAGCCACTGCTTGAGGACTCGGTAGAAGGACCATAAAGCCATGCTGCAGCAGCACAGTAGCTGACTAGCACAAGTGGAATTATACCAGCTTCAGCACATTATTTTAGCTACTTTTTTCTCCTAGTCCTTTACTGCACACCTAGACACGACTCACATGCGGCTGGAGATCAGGGTGACTACATAAAGACCACAAGCAAAAGATAAGCCCCAATGCAGCAGTGCAAATGCTCAGTTTGCCTGGCAGTGCCCAATATTGCTGTCTTTTAACCCATGCACAAGACTCAAGAAACCCATCAGGTGAAAAACCAGTTCCTTCTACACATCACTCCCTCTTGCCTGTGGGTTCACCCTTTTCCTGGAGCACTGCAAGAGTGTATTTACCTCTTTCAGCATTAGGAACTTAAAATTGAAGTACTGTCGCAAGAGATCCAGAGCATAAAGGATGGAAAGAGAAACAGTGATTCAAAAGGATATATATATGTTGTATTTTACAAACATAACTTGAAGGAAAAGCACCAGAGAATTTGAATATATCAAAAATGTCTTACTATTTTGAGAAGCCTTGTCATTGGAGGAAACCCCCAAACCCTTTAGTTTTCAAACTGCACCTATTTGTATGGACTAATGTTATTTAAAAATATTTTATAAGACCTGTATGATTTTAAAAGATAATATAAGCATCTGATATTGCCAAGAGCCCCAGCCCCCACGCTGAAATAGGAATACACTTAAATTCTAGAAATCATCCTGGAAATAGCAGCAGTTTTCAAGTTTAACTACACAGTAGAAAAATAGGGGTAGGGTGTTTATATTTATATATTAGATGCAACTTATCAAAAACTAGTACTTAAATCTTCACTAAAGTACTAAAATGCCCAAGTTAAAGCTGAATTTAGCAGCTTCATGATCTCTTTCTGCACAGCCATTATAAGCTACTTTTCGAGGTCCATCACATGGAACCAATTAGTGGCATCTGCCTTCACAATGAGAAGCACTGTGTTCCAGAAGGGTCCCACTGAGTAATTTGCTACTCATACAGAGCTCAGTACATCAGGATCAAACAATTACATAGTAAAATATAAATAATATGTTGATTCCCCCAGTGTAACAGCTTATCAAGGAGTAATATGAAATCCATTAAATATGATTCTTATTCAAGAATCTTACCTTTTGCAGAAAATAACATTTAACACAAGAAAACTACCTCCAGACTGCATGGGATCTGACATTGTATGCTATAATTACTGTATAAACAAACTTACATTGTTTAACTTAAGTAACTTAGACAAAAACAGGCATATACTGTCACACAGGTGTTAACTTGAGAAATCAACATTCACCAACAATACTGAAAGAATATTTCTCTCCACATTTACCAACAATGGTTACCATCAGGTTTCTGGTTTACAATAACTATTAATAACTATTTTGCTAGGAAGGATGGATTCGAAAGACTTAAGCTTTTTTTAATTATTTAGTCTATAGAAACAATTTTTCATTCACTAATTTTCTGAGTGCCATTTTCCTCTTTTATTAAAAGCAGATCTTTTCCTGCAGCTGCCTTTTAATGCAGTTATTTAGTTGCTTCAGAACTTGTCATGTCATCGATTGCTATTTTACAAGGTATAGCTAGAGGTGAGAAATAACTGAATTTATACCAGGTGTAATTGTTAATATGACAATAATTCCTTCAATTTAATAGCATTAATCTAGATTAAGATCAGGTTACCTCTCCTTTTCATTAAAAGTACCAGAATTGTTCTCTCATTCACCTTTAGACACAGGCATAACAAACCATACTAATGGAAAAGAAAATTTAAACAGATGAGCATTAAAACAAAAAGACAGGGAAGTTGCAAAAGCATAGGAGAATAATGAAAAAAGGGAGAGCTATAAACTCTAAAGCAAGAGTTCCATCAAATACACTGACAAATTAGCTATCTTCAATACATCATGATGTTTCATGGAAGTTTTGTCATTAAGACTGAAGTGCAAGCTTGACAGAAAATTCAGGACTTCTAACTCATGGATCAAGCCTATACATAATACAGTAAAAAGAAATGGGGAAAAAAGCAAGCAAGCAGCATGTATTGCTGGTATTCACTTCAGGGTCACTCAGTCTTAAGACATTTCATCAACATCCTCATACTCTCCAACAGAAAATATCTGGATGAAAAGTAGATTGAAGAGTGGTGCTGGAGCAAGTCCAACATATGTTGCTCGTTTATCAGTAAAAAGCTCACCAGCTTCAGTTGTAGCTCCTCATCTTTCACAACACTTCCATTGTAAGCACGAATAATTCTCATAAAACAGTGCATGAAGTTCAAGGAAAACAAATACTAAGCCAAATGTATCACATCCCTCTCTTTATACAATTTCTATAATACAGGAAGTTAAGAAACCCCTCCGGTTTGGATTGGAAGGAGCCTTATAGATACACACATACTGCATTTTCACATCAACAAATATGTTTTTATGCAGCTTAAGAAGGACTTACGTAAAGACAGGACAGAAAGGGTGTTTTTTAAATATTTTAAATTGCTAACTGGATTTCTAGGCTACAGCTGAAAGACTAAGGAAATTATTTTTCAGTTTCAGCGAGATTCATTCTTTCCGGTTACTTCCAAATAGACTTTATGGATAACTTGTTAATTATCTAAGGATGCTATTACAAAAACTGATAGAATATCTAACCCCTGATAGGCAATTGTGTTACATTTTGTCACTATGACTTGAACCTACACTGAAATACAGGCCCTTCATTGAGCTACAGACCAGACAAAATTGCACTGCAATCTCTAAAGAACAGCTTAACCAACAGGCAGAGAAGTACCCAGCGCTTCAGGATTCTTAATCAAACTACTACCTAGATAAAACATATAACAAAGAAAACATAACTCTGTAGTTCTTATATATATATTTCATTCTAAGACAGCAGTCTGTGAGGGTCTAAACAGTTTTGGGATCAGTAATTTCTTACCTTGCTTTAGCTTGTGATGGTCATTAAAAGTATTCTTTTTTTCACCACCTCAGTCAGACCACAACATGCAGCAATGGTGAGACAAATATATGATGTTAGCTGATCAAATCAAGCAGTATTTCCCCTTTCTATAAAGAATTAGATACATTTCTGTTCTTTTTTTCCTTACTTTCCTACATGTGAGCCCATATTTCATACAGGTTTGCAGTGGTGTCTGGCCAGGTTCAGTTAACAACCAGAGCTGGCTGAAAAGCAGGCAAAAGCTCAACAAATCTGAGGATTCATTGCAGCCCTGAGAACTACAACCCTTGAGCTGAAGCACCAGCCACAGGGGAAGTTCAAATGGGGCTGTAGCCACACTTGCTGTGGCCTGCAGCTGAATCCCTCAGCAGGAAATTTCTCCACAGGTACAGGAAAGAGAGTTAATATTTTACAGTCTTCATAGACCTTAACTCTGACCCTCTGAATTTGGCTGCTTGCTCACTGACCATTTACACAAAACTGCGCAAGCTTTGGGCAATGTAATGTGCTCCCACTAAAGACATCAACGCCGCTGTGCACAGGGCAGCCTGTGGGGCAGAGCTTACACCAAAAACTGAGGTAAGCGAAGCTTGCCAAACTGAGACTGAGATTTGCATTATGATAAGGACAGGAAGGTTTGACAAACTGTTCAAAAAGCACAGAGCTAGACACCACTGTCTGAAATGAAATCATACATTTCAGGGATTTTTTAAGGATTAGGAGCTATATCCAGGTCTGAAACTCTCCAGTAAAACTAATCCCCTGAAACCTTAGTTAGACAAACAAATACTGGGGCAGATAATATGTTCCTGTAAATATAAGTAGAGTTGCAAAGATACAGAAAATGTAGCTGTTAATAAAAAATGCAAGTCCATTTTCTACTCTTGCTTTCTCCCAAATCTTGTACTTACCTCCTTTCACCATTTAACAACTTGGATCTGACTGGTTAATCTGTTTCCTGGGGTGATGGAAGATAATCATAGGCGCTTATATTATAAACGATTAAAAACCATACCGAGTTGTATACGCAACAAGGCTAAAACTGAAAAGAAAAATTTCTTTTAAGGTTCTGTACTTTCTACCTGAAGGATAAGGTTAATTCTAAAAGGACATGCTATAACAGGTCTTCATTTAAGTCCTATTTACCCAATCGTAGCAGCTTAATGTTTGAAAATCTGTGGTTTTGTTGTTATTATTTATCTTGTTATTAATCTCCTAGAGGTCAAGACATAAAGATAGTTAATAAAACATGAGCCCAAATCTATGTCTACACTTGAATACATAGAATGGATTCACAGTAATTCGTAGAAAGGCTGTTTGAAAGGCAGAGATCTGGACAAAAACCTTAAATTCTGTAGCATACCACTAGAGGGTACACAAGGCTACTCCATTGTAACCTCTGTCTTCAGAATCAGATACTCTCACAAAGCTCCAAGTAGCCTTGTAAGCAATGTTACTCAAGCTTTAAAAGGTATGATCCTGGAATTCAGAGGAATTGCATTGTTCACTTGAGTAAGGGCTGTGCTAGTCCAGAATCAGGCACAGTCAAATTTGGCTTTCTGTTCTGACTATTCAGATTGGCTCCTCTAATGTGCCAAGGTAATTTTGCCCTGTGGCTAATGTTTTGTGGAAGTTTTGGGTTTTATACTGTTTCTCTGCACCCTTTGGAGGAAACAACACAACCACAAGCAAATTGCTGCAAATAGCTTGTCTTTCAAAAACAATTCAGGATTCATTTGCTCACTCTCTTGGATCCCCTTGGACAAAAATGAGAGCTGAACCAGTCCATAAAATATTCCCCTGACCTTTCTTCTAGGCTATGCAGACTTCATCCCAGTGGAACTCTTTGCATGGGAAGGGTATAGTATGCATTATTATTTCTAATGTGACTGGAATACTGGAAGAGACTACCAAAGTCATAGTAAGTGGGGATGAGGAAACTCCAGTTGCAGGAAAACCATTTGACAGGGGCTTTCCTTTCTTGTCTTGTGAAGGTAAGGGGATAAAACTGTGGCTCTGTGATTATTTTTCATCACTCTGGAAAATCCTTTCTACTCTTCTGCCTTAGCCTTGCCAAAATATTCAGCTGTCCTGCTAGAAAGGTAGTCTCACCAAATACTAGAAATTAAAAGAGCATCAGAACTGTCTAGGTCGTGTTTTGGACAGAGAACCACATGCTGCTGGCTTGGGATCAGACCCTAAGGGTTGATGAAGTTAGGGGCACCAAGCTACCATACAGGCTATAGACAGAGACAGCATCAGCAGCCAGGTTGGGCTAGGTATTGGAAGATGTTATGTTCTTCATTTGTAGATTAACAAAGGAAAAGGCACATCAGGGCAGATGAAACAGAATTTAGCAGACCATATGTGGACAAATAATAATTTCTATTTGCTATTTATTCAATTATTAATTACATTTATAAAACAGAACCTGAGAGGTAAAGGCCATTAAAATATCTGACAACAGTAAATAGTATTTTCTTAGGACAGACAAGAAAACAGGGAAAATGCAGAATAAAATAAACCCATCCTTACTGTTCCAGAAGACTGGAGCTCAAACTGCTGTTAAGGGAACTTACAAATGAAGATTCCATGTGAGCTAGTGCAGTTAGTAGTCCTCTGAAAGAGATGTCTTCTGTCCCATTTTAATCCTTTATACTTCAGGCCTGCCTATTTGCTATCTACTGTTGGTTTTTAAGACCAAATTTTATTTAGCCTCTTCTTTAAGAACCTTTTATTGTTTTTCTCTGCTATTTTTAGTTCCACTCCAAGTATGAGAGTTATCAGTGACCACACTCAGGACTTTATAAAGTAGCATGGTAATGATTTTCACTTTTTCACAGTTGTTTTGTGAAATTCCTAGCCTTTTATATATTTTGACTAAGTATTGAGCTTATGATTCCTGAGAACTATGAGAATTACTTAGCTTTCTTTCTGGGGTAAAAGAGAGCCCAGCATTTTGTTAAGGTTTGTATCACCAGAACTCTGTCAATTAACTATTCATCCATTTTTAAAGCTTATTTATGTGTAATGGCCATTTTTGTTTAACATTCTTTAAGGGGAAAACTATTTAGTACCATGCTTCATATGTTATTGTGTAAGTTTAATGTTTTTCACTCTACAGTAAGAAATTATTTATTTTCTTTGTTTAGAAACCTTATCAAACATCCATGAGGTATCTAAAGATACTGTTAATTATTTATCCATATTGACACTGTCACTGGCCTCCTCGAAGAATTCTAGCAGATTTTGAAGATAAGACTTCCATCTGCAGGAGTTGCATTTTGTTTCTCCCAACATCCCTGTTATCTAGATACCTACTAATTTATTCCATTCATTACAGTTTCTTATCTTTTCACACTGTATAGATCTGTAGCTTCTTAGACCCGTTGTCTTCTTTCTGTTCTGCAAATCATTGTTAAAAGTTAGCATAATTGTTTACTAATATACTACTACCTACTCCTTTAAGCAGCCTCACGGGGAAGTGACCACAGAAACGGAAGCAGCCATTTCATGTTTGATTACCTTGGAATTCATTGGTTCTACCAATTTGTCAGTGGTTATTTTATCAGTTTGTCATAGGGTATCTCCAACTGATTCTTCAAATGAAGACTCTTCCTTCAAAGCCACACTTAAAAAGGATGACTCTCAAGAAGACAATGTCTTTTTATTTCTAACTGCTTACAACTGTGAAGTTATGCAGAAAAGCTACATTAATTTTTCCAACGCAGCCGAGTCCTCCCTTTGCACTTCCTTTGCAGCAAAGCAACTCATCCTCACTAAACGCAATGGATTTATGTCCATGGATTCAGAAAAAAGAAGATTTAAGGCTGGGTTCAATGACCATCTGCAATCAAATCTACAATGTTAAGGTTTTTCATGCAGTTAAGAATCACAACCATCAAAAAATCACAAAGATTTTTCTTCTTCCTGGCTTTCTGACTAACTGCACAACACTATCACTACCCTGATCATTATTCCTGGGGGAAACAACAGTTTACCACAAAAGCAGATGTTCTAACCTTTTCCTTTGCAGCCTGTTACAGATGCTTGTAAGTCAGCTCTCAGGTCCATCAGCCTTGGGCTTGTTTGTTTGTTTGTCTGTTTGTTTAAATAGATGGATCTCCTGGGCAATTAATTTTTCTAATCACACTCATGATTTGATCCAGCTGTAAGAAGAGCTCTGCTCAATTATAACACATATTTATTGTTTGTACAGTAAAACTACTCTCACTGTGACTCTTTTGTTTTTCCTGGGCATTGTTATATGACATAAACACTAAAAAGAGGAACAAGGTCTTTATTAGACACCTAAAAACACATTTAGTTAAGCCTCCTGCTGTTGTTTTCCATGTCACTTCTCCTCTCCTTTCCCCTCTCCTTTCTCCTTTCCTTTCTTCTTTGCATTCCTTTTCCTGGACCAAGAATGACTTGGACCACTTCCAAATACTTAAACCAATATCTTATGTCATCCCAGCTGTTGTTATCTCTGGAAACAAAGTAATTGTTGCTATCAGTTATGATCACAGAACATCTAAATAACTACTGATGGCAGTCTAGATGCTTAGGGGACTTCCGCTTGGGCATTTCTGTCTCAAGTGACCTTTTCCTTCCATACTGCTTCAAATTGATTTATCCTGGGAATGAATTTGGAAACAGCACCTCAACTTACTGTCAACAATTCTTAATTTCTCTGCTTTCTTGGCAATCATTTATTGAGATAGTGCAGCCGATGTAAAGGAAATGTTTTCAGCAGCCTGCCTTTTCAGGTTTTTCTTGCAATAAAAATTGGGAGAAAGGCACCCAGCCTCTAAAGTGACTGAGATGTGATTTGGGTTATACTTGTCACTCTTACAGTATAGTTTGAGAAAGATGAGAGGTGAAGAAGTAAGTACACATCAACTGATGAAACATGAGATTCCCAAAATAAAACATGCTATATTTTCAGACTTTAAAAGGGAACATTTCTCTTTACTAATTCCTGCCCTTAATACTGTACACAGTTATCCCTTAGGCAGAGAGAGAGATAAGTACTTAACATGACAGAATGGCACAATCAGCTCCAGAAAGGCTTACACATGCCTAAATGCTGTTTCCAGAGAAATAAGATTATAACATTTTATGCATGTTGAAGGGCATTCTCTAAAACACTGCATACAGAAAAGAATGAACTGCTTGTCATTAAGTATATTTTCATTCTACTAGAACTATTTAAACTAAAGGATGAATTTTTCTTTTCTTCATGTTACACAACCGGAATAATGTTATTGAAGCTGTAACCCCATGCCAAAATGAAGCTTTCATGAAGTATCAGTCAATTAAGCCTACCAAGAGCAGAGGTTTGGTTCTTCATGTCTGTATTTAGAAAAACAGGTAGAAGATAAAATCTCATCTTTTGAAGATCCACTGAATGATTCACACAGATCTAATTCAAACATTTAGAATACTGTGATAAATTGAGATCTCAAAAGAATTGTCAGATAAATTAAGGCAATTTGGTTGAGAATGTAGACTAGGTACTGGCAGATCAACACAAAAAACAAACATGTAAGAGATCTTGTAACAAATCTTAAGGGAGGCAGAAGCATTAAATTTAAATGGTGGACAAAAGAATTAGTTACATGACAGTAACTGAGATTGGCTGGAACACTGTGTCCTTGCTTGAGTCAGTTTCCCTTGTAGTCTTTCAGGACAATTACTGTTTTATCACCACAGGGATTTAGATGAGAGCTTCAGTGCTGTATACATTTAATTGAGCTGATATACAGTTTGTACTGTAATGTTTCTTCATGAAAAGCAAGTGAGTTTTGTGGTGCATCGCTTTAAGTGGCCATGCAAGAAAATACTTGTTTAAGAACCAAGTCTCTATTCAAAATCATTTAAAAGAACAGTAGGCTATGCTAAAGTTTAGTTAACAATACAAATTCTTCAAAACTTGGTTTTACATCATGATGCTTTTCCCTCACACAATCCCAATAAAATGCTGTCAGTCCTGCAGTCCGAATAAAATATTCTCATATTTAATTCATTGCACTTTTATATCTGAACAAATTTGCTTTCTTGAGTGGTAGGATACTAGAGGGTGTTATTTCCGCTATATAGATGTTTTATATAACACAGCTTTTTTTTTTAAGCCTATGTTATTTATTTGATTTAAGCCACAATTTTATGTGTTTATTAATTCAATAAAAAGTTTTCTTTCCTATATTTCTCAGGATGTGTTTACATCTATTGGAAGCACACAGCTGAGTTTTCTAAACTGTCTAGTATAAGAACTTATTTTTAATGATTTGCATTTTGACCGGCATTGTCTGAACCATGACTGTGGTTCCCAGAATGCAGGAGACTTGTTTGTGTCTTCCAGTGCTTTGTGGGCACTGGCAATGAGAAGAAAAGCAGAAGAAAAGCTGAGATGCAGGGTAAAAGAGCTTCACTGGATACAATCTGGGGGATGTTGAGGGAAATTAGGAAGACTGGGAGAAGTGGAGTAGAAGAGTGGCTGATGGGAGACAACAACTGCAAGAGAGCTAGGAGCAAGAGGAAAACATTTGAGCAGCATAAGATGGGTGGCATGGTTTAGTGTGAGGTGTCCCTGCCATTGTCAGGGAGGTTGGAACTAGATGATCTTAAGGTCCTTTCCAACCTTCACTATTCTATGATTCTAAGATGTGTGAACTTGAAGGATGCAGTTGGCAGAAACAAAGCAGGTACAGGAGAGGTGAAAATTAAGAGAAGCTGAAGGTGGTGAGAGGAAAGCAGGGAAGGAGAGAGGTATAATCTGTTACCTATTTCCAGATGCTGTTAACTCAGGGTAAAAAGCAAAGCAGGGACTGTGGTACAGCCAACTTTACAATGCCAAGAGGCTGTCTCCCTGCCTGTCTCCTTTGAGTGACCTGCTATACAAGTAAACAACCTTCAGACACTTTGATAAGAGACAACAACAAGAAAAAAGCTAAAAAGTACAATTAGTCCAATGAGGAAGACAAAACATTTTCATGCCCTTGCCTGTCACTCCTCATTCACTGAAATACCTCATCCAGGAAAAGGGATATGGCAATATCTGTGCCTGGATTGAAAGAGAAAGATCAACCCTCTAGAAAAACAGAAATTGCTGGAGAAAGGTCAACTACAGTTCATGCAGAGAAGAAAATACATGAAAAGTGAAAAGAAAGAAATAAACCTAGGTCAAAAGAACATGCACTTTACAAAATCAAGTACAAGTAAGGAAATACAAGTGAGGATTATACAAGCATAAACATTCTTATATGATCTCAATTTGACTTTGCCACATACAGGCCAAAACTACTTTTAAACTTAGTCCTTAGTCTATTTTTAAAACAGAGTTCATAACTGAAATTTGAGTTCAAGCCTTTCTTTGCTGTCATTTGTATAATTAATTAAATCCACACTAACAAGCCAGCATTGAACAAGATTTTGAAATCTGGTATTTTGGAGTAACTAAAGCATGAATATGATTGTGTTGTCTCTAGACTAGTGAATGATAAATAGTTGTTCCCAATCAATGAGACTCATTTGAATGTGGTGTTGAATATCTGAAAAACAGATTTATCATGGAAAGTCTTACAGCTTGTTAATTGCAGCACTATTCAAGTTGTCACAGAATAACATAAATCACACAAACATAAATTATTACATTCAAAAGGAAAGGACAGGCATTTTTTGATGCTTCTTTCAGATTAATTTACTATATTTATACACTATAAATATCAATAACTTCTGACAGTAAAGTGACATGAAAGAAGAAATGCGATGGAAGTGATTAATCAGCATAAAATTACCACCGGGTACTACCTCAAGGAAAATAAACTTCTTTCCTTGATGATGAAATGAAGTAAACCTTTTTACTCCTAGAATGGAGATGGATAGGCTGAAAATGATGAAGAAATGCTGCAGACTGTTCAAGGCTTCCAAAAAGAATTTTTGAAGTCCTTTTATTCTCCAAATATTTTTGGTATCATGTATGAAGAACAAAGATGAACCATATTATTTATCTACTTAAAGAAAAATCAATCTACAAGTTCCTGCCCCTTATGCTAATGATGTTTTCTCCAACCATATGTCAGGGACTTGCCCTTCCTGAACACCTTGTATCCTAGGCTGCATTCATTGGAGACAACACTTCATAGTAAAACACTCTAGAATTTATACCTCACTTCCTTGCTGGGATCCTCTAAAGCTTCTAATTAGAATCAAGTATTTTCCCGTTTTTCTTTTTTACTTCATATTAGTATACCAAACAAAATGGAAATGAGGGGGAAAAAAGGCAGACAAAAATTAAGAATTCTCTCTAAAAATGAAATCTAAATATAGAAATGCTATGATTTTGGCTGTTGAGAGTGTTTCCTAGAACACAGACAGTGTGAACTGTAGGTTGGGGGCTCTCAGTAATCAACAGCCAAACTGTCAAAAAGTATGTTAATGATAATTTGCTGTCTTTGCATTCAAACACAAAGGATGAAACTCACTGCTATAATATACCTGTACACTGAGATAAGAAAATAGCACAGATCTTATTTGGAAAATGAAAAATTAGAGTGAAAATTCAGTGCTAGAATAGAAAGATTTAAAATTCTAAGGTCTTATGTTCCAAATTTTGTCTTTTGTACATAGTTTAGTAATTCAAAGTGTGAGTCTTCTAATGAGAAAGAGCTCTCAGATCAAACCTACTTTTCCCAGAACTGTGTATCAATTGCCTAGAAGGGCCACCTTTGATTTTCCAGGCTGAAAACTTATGCTCATGTTGCTTTTTCCTAAGCACAGCTACAGGCAGTTGCTGAATTACCAAAATGCAGGTTGGTGATGTGTTACCATTCTACTGCAGTCTTGAGTTCAAGCTCTTTTTTTACTGCTATGCCTAACCGTGCCAGATGAAGGCAGAAGCTGAACATGTTTCCTGTACTAAATTGCAGCGAAAGCATACACAACCACTCCACAGCCTATGAATGATCAGTAGACTGTACAAATATTCCTAAGAACTATGTTTAAACCACAAATTTCAGCCTTGAAAAGTGCAAATGCTATAACTGCTATAATTGAGACTGAGAGAAAAAAAAAAGAAGTCACAATAAGAAAACACAGAAGTACTTTGCCAATGTAATGCCTCAAGGCATTTTTCCCACACAAAGCAAAACTTATGGGAACAACACTCTGGTCCCTGGGTTAATTCTATTCTATTTTTTCATTATTGACTGGACATGAGAGGTAAAAATGCTTTTGCAATTATAGAATTGGCCTTAATTGACAATAATAGACTTCAGTTTCTACTTCTGATACAGAATTTCTATGACAAGCCACTTTACATCTCTCTGAAGTGTTTATAGTGACTTTATAGAGTTCATAATTTTATAAAACTACTAGGAAACTGTTGCTATATTAGCACAATCAAAGAACAGAGCTGAGGTTTTAATTGCAAAGGAAGAAAAAAACCCAAACTAACAAACAAGAAAAACCCCAAACAACCCACCTTAAAAACTAATTTTTAGACAAGTTTTTAAACGAGTATTAAAATTCCCACACATGATTTCTGCATGCACTGAGGATGGTTAAGTGGGATTGCACTGAGTCATATTAACATAAATGATCTCAAAGGTGTTACTTATTTCTGACAGTACTTGACATTCAATAGAGAGCACTTGTCTCTGTGTTAGTCTTGCTTGCAGGAAGGAGCTGGTAGAGAAGCAAACTGTTAGATGCCGTTTAAGAAAGTATTCCTGACTAGAAATTAGAAGGAGATAAAAGGAAGTATTGACAGCGTTGCTTTTAATTTTGTGTTTCATCAATGCTTTTGGGTGACAGCTTTCAAACCTGACCTTGTCTCAGCTACTTGTGTCTGTTACAGAAAAACAACCTTCTTCCTTACTCCACAGTGTCCTGAGCAGGCACCTTTAAATAGCATTCTTTACGGCTCCAGGTGGTACACCTGGATATAACACAGTTATATCCATACATTATATAATAAAATAAATTATTAATATACTTATGTTCTTATGCTTATTCCAACTAAAAATAGCTAAATTAATTTTACAATTGTGCTTCGGGCACCACTCAGAACCACTCAGCATGATGCGCTGTGTAAAGCGGGAATGGTGCTGATCCTAGAGTATAAGCATCATACAATGGAAGACGAAAACGGACAAGCAAAACTAAATACTGAGAAAAATATGGTAATCTAATAGGCAATATTCCAAGCACTCTGTGTACCAGCTGCTTATAATTTCATGTATCACTCACAGGGAAAGAAATACGAGGAGCAAAAAAATGAACTAGCTTGACTGAATAGCAGCATTACTTGTTCCCAGATCCGGGAACTGAGGTCAAGAGAACTGATGAAAGACCAAGAGATCTCAGATGGGACAGTAAATGTAGTGGAATAATTATCTTACTTGTGCTCTTTTTTTTCAGCAATCAGATCCAATTCAAACAAAAGTAAATGTCAAGACAGAAGGTGATAGGAGAGGAAACTGTTACTATTGAGTGAGCATCTAGAACACCTAGAACACAGTATTATCATATTCTGTTTCTACTCCAAGTGAAGGAATAATTCATAAGACAAATACATTAATCTTTACTCATAACTTCAAAATATATATCATAATGAAAGATTTTGAAATCCAACATCTAGGAATGGAGGAAAAACCCACAGTAGCAATGATATAGTAGTCAAGGGGTTGCTTTCCACATAATAAAGCACTGAACTTCTTTTCTTTGGGCAAGATGCAATATCCTGACAAAGGTTTCTGTACTACTTAACTGTATTAAACTTCATGAAAGGACCTTCTTTGCTCTTTTTCTTTCTTTTTTCTTTTTTTTTTTTTTTTCTTATTTTTACATCTTCATTGAATTACCTTTTATACTGACAGCAAATATTTCCCCCAGTTTCAGGCCTCACTAGGAGAGCAGTCACAGCCTTTCATATCCACCATGAATTCTGTTTAATTAATGAAGGCAATAAATAGAATAGTGACTGTATATAAATGAAATGATCACTGTTATTTATTTAAAAAAGCTGAAAATAAAACATTGTAGAAGAGATCAGAACATGACAATATCTCTGATTGTATAATAGGTCTATTTCTATTCCTGTTTTCTTCTATTTTGAATGTATATAACGTTTTATAACTGAAGTGCCCTTCCAAGGCTGGACTCTTAGTAGCTTTTACACTAAAGCACATGCCAGGAACATTGAAATGATACAGATAAGCCCAAGTAAACCAAATTAAATAAATGGCAGAAATAATCATCTGATTTGCATTTTTGCTGCTATACAGCTGTAGGATCTTTCCTCCATTTTGCCAAAAAGTGCCATCACTATCACCAAAGCATAGACAATTTGATTATCAGTGGTTTCAGCTGTGCTTAAAGCAGCATCTGCACAGGAAAGACTGCGTGATCTTCCTCTGCCCTCTGAAGTTTCCTTAAAACGTCTTATAAATTTTCTTCTGTGTATCTTCGTTATTTTTCCCTACATATTTAGCTAGGCATGCGAAATTAGTCTGATTTGATGAATTAATTTTCTACACTCTTGAAGGCATTTGAATTAATTTCCTATCCTAATTTAGTAAAAGCTGGACATTTAAGGCTTACTGCAAAGATTATCAGCTTGCTCAAACCATCTCTAAAGGGATCAACATGGCAAATGGAAGGCAGGTTTCAGGAGTTCTTTGTACAAGTTGAGGTGTAGTTTAGAAGGAGATTGGAAAGTGAGCGGGTGCATCACTGATCCAATTTTCCATGAATCACAGACAAGAACACTACAGTCACAAAGATTCACAACACAGGCTAACAAAGACAACCTACCCCACACATTACAAAAACAACTTCTCAAGGCCTTGTAAGAGCTGCAAGGTTATTATGATAAATAGGAAAGATCAAAATCCATAAATGGACAAAGGGCAGGGAAAGTAGTAACTGCCTTTACTATAATCATGTTAAAGAGATGAATTAGTATGTAGTAAGCTATGCACACAAAGATAAAAAAGCCTAAATATAATACTAAATTATATTCTATCTACATAGGTCTAATAAGCAAACAGTGTGGAGTAGAGTGAAGTGCAAACATTACACACAGAGTACCAAACACACCTCTAAGAAGCACAAAGTGTTCATCTCAACAAGCACTACAAATCAATTTAGGAGTATTGCATTTTCCAAAGATCTTAGCATTTTGTCTTCTTACCTCTGCCATAGACAAGAGACCCTCTGAAATGTTGATAAAATTCTATTTTTTACTAACTCCCCTGGTGTCAGAAATGACAGATGCCTCCTATGAAATGGTGAGAATCTTTTCACTCAGGTCCCCACACTGGTAATGTACAATCTTAGCTCCCTTTTTTATTAAATTATAACTTGATTAAAAGGTTGCTAAATGCTTAAAATTTTGTGTAATGAACAGCATCAGAAAAAGGTGTTATGCCTGTAACCCCTCTTTGACTTTTAGTTTAAGTTAGTAATAGCAAAACATGCTGGTGCCATCAACTGGTTTCACTGTGGTTGTTACAACCTGAATAAAATTACCTTCACATCCCTGCCAAAGGAAATGAGTCTCGTTCCCTATGCCATGCTTCTTATGGTGTTTCTGCACCAAAGGTAATGAAATTGTTTGATGATACAGGCAATAAAGGTGATGTAACAACTTAGAACTTGGGCAGCTACTATTTCAATATCATGGAGGCTCTTTATAAAGCCCTGGAGCCTTTTCTTTCTAAAATAACTAAAACCCAGCAGTGCCTACCTCTATTTGGGGTCTTATAAAACTCATCATAGCCATCTGAGGACCAATGTGCTCTATTACAGCAGTTGGAGAACAGTAAAGTGGAAGAAAATACTGTTGAAATAGAGTCATCCCAGTGATATAGGAAAAGTGAAATTAAAATTTATTCAAGATATATGCTTGAGTAGAAGTATAGCATATGATCATGTGAAATACTGATGTAGGTTTATTTAGCTCACTGTAAACATGAAAGTTAAAGACTGCTGTTTTCACAAAAGCAGCTCCTGAGCAGACCTTAAGTGACAATAAATCCCGATTCTCACCCAGAGAGATCCATTTACTTTTCAGATGAAACAGTATCAAACAGCCAAATCAGATCCTAATTTTTTTGTCGAGAAATAAATATAAGGAAAGATTTTCAGGTAAGGGGACTTTGCTTTAACTGCAGGTAAAGACAGCCTGTAAATACAATACTACAATTTTCCTACTGGTCTATACAAATGCAGTACTCTCTATGAGTTAGACAATGTGTGCAGAGTCTACTGGATATAAGACATTCATCTGGACTTCAATAACTTAAGGTGCAAAGTTGCATTTATATGAAAAGCCAGACATGCAGGACACACTGAATTCAATTTTCACCAAGAAAGCTCATCCTAATAAAAGACTAACAAGGCTAGCTTGCAATATCCTGGAACACCAACATCTCTCTACATTGCTCTCTGGAGCTTATACCAACCATGACACAGTAAGGGATATGAACTAATTTTTTAGCTCTGCAGAAGATCTGTTTTCTCAGCTGACAATCATATTCATAGACAGGAATTTACAATAGGTTCAGTGAAATCCTACAAACAGGAAATTACGTTTATAAATAAAACCTCTTCTGCTTCAGGTAGAAAGCTGATACCATCATGGTGTTAATAAGAACTTAAAACTCAGCTCTGAGATGTAACATAGCTCATCTTATACTGTGGGCAAATTTGATGATTTAGACAACAATCTACAATACAATGTGGACTATACCCCCATTCTTGTTTCATTTACAATTTAGAACTCTAATAATTCTAGATATAATAAAACAAGCCACAGGCAATAGAAAAAAAGTAGAATTGCAAAAGATATCTAGTCCCTTTTACATACATTATAATGCCCTCAATAACCCATATCAAGCTTAAAATACCTTGTAAAAGAAAAAAAAAATAAAAATCCAAACTTTACAAATTAAAATATACCCAAAAAAGAGATTTATAGAAATAAGAACATCTTTATTTTGCAGAAGCTTCCCCTATAAGGAATTGTTTTGGTGAAAATGCATAGAGTATCCATACTAAGATGAAAGGAGACAAGCTAAAACAAAGAAACAAACTCCAGCTTTTCCCTGCCTGAAGACAATTCTGTCCTGATTCTACAACTGGTCATTGCTCCAACCCTGATGTGTGTGAGAATACACACTAACCAAATAGTTGGAAGACTTTCATAACCATTAGAGGAACAAGCTAACTGAGGTTTGTCTCCTGTGTTCTGGAAGACACCAGACAAACTGTGCACCAAGGAAAAGGCTATGCCTCTTTCTCCCACATTTAATATTATCACTGGTACAAGTATCACTTCAGCCAAGCAAATTGTTCATTTACCTAGAGATTAAAATAGCTCCATTTAGAGTGTATGTTTTTCCAAGATTGTACTTCCCAATGGAATTATAGAAAAAATTGTATTTGTGCCCTATTGTGTCCAAGTTAATTATTGGAGAGCTAGAAGTGAAAGGACTCAAAAGTCACCAACATTTAATGAATTATCTCAGGGGAATTCTGTCTCCTTTACAAACTGGTACATAAAAGTTTGTCATTTGCAATGCATTTTCAGTCCTGTAGCTGTCATCAATAGCCTACAGTCAGAAAAGATATCTTTCTTGAAGGATGCAGTGAACATTCTTATAGGATATAAAAATGCTGAGATCAAATGCAATGATGTTCTAGTACGTGAGTGCAGTGACAGCAACAAAACCTGTTCACAGCTGCCTGCAATCGAAACAGGAGCTTATCTCTTAAGCTTATCTGTTTAGGCTGAACAACACTCAAGCGATGGACTCCATGGAATAAAATAAAACTCTGATAACCAACTGGCAGAGATTATCATCCCATTGTTCAGCTCTGCACTAGCTCTCTACAGAAATCTGAATTATACCAATATACCTGTTAAATGTCCTTATGGAGCTTTAACTCCATTGGCAACTGAGCAACTACTTTTACTTACAAATCTATCCACTGCTACATTCCAGGTTACATTTTTTCCTTTGAAGTTTCCTAACAAACAATGACTATTCCAGTAGAACTTCCTTTTTAAGTTTCTAAACAATATCAGGGCAGCAAAATCTACGATTCAGGAAAACAAATAAGATCAATGAAATATGTTCTCTTACCATTTTAATCAAACAGATTTTCTGCAGTAGGGTTTTTAAATAGTTAAATAAACATACAAAATAATAAAAATAATAAATATATACATTTATTTCTTATTTTTTTGCATTAAAACTTGTCAAATACTCCATGAATTGTTTTAATACTAACCACTGGAATTCTCAAGTACACATCAAAATTCCCTCTTTTTGCAATGACTGGTAAGATTGATAAGGGTGAGGAGAAATTCATGCCACTAAGAAATACCTCAAGAGTTCGAAGATGCATTGCTACCATGGGAATGACATGCATAGAGAAAAGCATTAGGAAGAACATATAGACAAATAACAAGACTTCAGTTGTGACCTAAATTTCTCCGTACACAATTGGGTAAACTCACATCCCTGCTTATGCACTTCTTAGATCTTAGCTAGGTATTAATAAGATCAGTTACAGGCATGCTCATAATTTCACAATGGAACTTACTCAATATTTGTCCTCCATCTGAATTGAGTTCTGTTGCAAGAGAAGTCAATGTGCGTGATCATATTCAGATCAGATCATGGTGCCAGCATGCTCATATATGTGCTTTTCCACCACAGTGCCTGGCCTCATTGTCTGCTTGTAGAGAGACAGAAAGGGTCTTGTAGCCCAGACATACTGAAACATTCCAAGTCTGGGAAATTTACCCTTGTTGCTTGCATGTTAGACAAGTGGAAAAGGATGAATATATCAGTTACATTGATACAGCTTTTAACCTGTAATCCAAGGATGTGCACACATGTTTGACCTACCAGTTTTACACAGTTACCTTCTGATTCAGTTAATGAAGATTGCATACCCTATAAATCCAATTAAAGTTCTATTAATTAGTAGTTGTTATTCTACATCTCCTCTTTCCAATTCAACCAGTGCTTATTGTGATTGTGTTCACTGTTCATTCTGCCTGTGTTCTGTTATAAACCAAAGCAATAATGTGACAAACAGAACTAAAATTTTATTTTATGCAAATACCCATGCAGAACGCCTTCTACACCTGGGATGGGAAGGCACTATTGCTGACAGGTTTTCTTTATTTTTTTTACACAAAATGGTCAACTGTGTGTAGATGACTAAGAGCTCAGGGCAAAAATACCCATTTCTTCTGTTGCACTCACTTGCTTTACCAGTGGGATCAGAAGTTACATAAAAAACCAGCCTTTATCTGGATGTCCCACAATAATTTCACATGGCAATGTTCATGATAAGGACAAAGGGCAAAGCATTTTTTTACCCCTCTCACTTCCTGACACTTAGAGTACACAAAGCAAGACAGAAAATGAGAGACTTCAGGAATGAAATAATGATAACTACACCAGCTTTGAAGGAATACTTAAAAATATTTTGTATTTGCATACCAAATTGTGTTGTTCAAAATTAGTCATCAAGCTTCAGCAGCCGATACATGTTCCCAGTAGTATCTACAATGAAATTAACAGGCTTATGTTCTAAGCAAAGGCCTGGATGTCTCAAAGTCAGAACTATTAAATTGGGTTTCACTGGACACCCAGATCAGAATGTTATTTTTTTGTTATACATTGTAACTTAGATCTGATGCCAGGATCCTCTTCTCCTAGCATCATTTCCACTAGATGTTCAATACCACATTTATAGTGGAGTAAGTGTGGAACTTCCAACAGAAATGGCATTGACTAGGATTGCAGGTGATACTCAACATTTATAACTTTTTTCCAGTCTCATGTGCATGTGCATCCCCGCAGAAATGGAATGGTAAAGGAAAGCACAAGGAATAATGGAAGAAGTTGACTTCTTTTCATGGCAACCAATTCTGTTTTCATTGATACTGAGTTGGATATGGGGAGGTAAAACAGGATAACAATTTAGGCAACATTTAGGCTTTAATCTGACACACTTCTTTTACTTTTCCAGTCATACAGTTGAAGAAGTTCTGTGTATCAGCAAATCCAGATAACAAAGAAATCTCTCCCAGCCACCCATGGGAATGCATGCAGAGAAGAAACACAGTTCTACCTTAGATAAAGAAACCAGACTGTCTGGCTGTTTTTAATAGTCTTGCTGCCTGTAATTCATGTGCCACTTCAAGCCTTTTTAGTACTTCCTTTGTGTTTGCAAGAATGGATATGTTCATATGAACACAGAGGAGGTAAAGAAGTAAATGAAAACTGTATTTTAAGTGTTTTGTTTTGGAGTTGTGGGGGTTTTTTTCCCCAAATAAAATAGTTTTGATTACCTACCTTAATTTTACCTTGAAAATCTGAGAGCATCTAGAGCTAAATATGATTTTCAGCTGAAACATGGAATTTTTATTAACAACAATTAAATAATAATATTAACTATGTTTTTCTAATTAACATCATTTAGATACAGTGATCATATCTATATGCACATATGTAGACCATACTTCATTTTATTTAAATAAAATGATGTTCAAATTCAAAATCAACATAAACTATATTAGTTCCCCATTACCATTACTAGTAGTGCATCTGGCATTTCAGACTCAACAAGTTCACTTGAAATTGCATTCATTGATATTCTCCATTGTTGAGCATCTTAGCAGTATTTGTTTTCTTCCATTTATGGCTGATATAACTTAAAAGTGACATGCAATCATAAGGAAAAAAGGTGGTTACCCTTTACTTTTACAGCTGGTGTGAAATTTGCTCTTAGCAATGCCAAGAGGGAATTATATATCTGGAAACAAAGACATTCATTAAAGGATTTGGAATGCCAACTAACTCATTTTCAAATGCTTTGTGCTTAATTCCTTCAGCAGGTAATGTTATTTAGTAATACTGATATAGGCATTTTACAGCCAGTTCTATGGCATGATTAACTTTCTGTTCTGATATATGAAAAATATGCAAATAGGGTAGGTAAATTGGTAACACTATTGAGTACTCTCAAGCTCTGAAAAGCCAGATTCTGCTGTGTTTACACATTTCAAGTAATATCTCATACATACTTTCATTGATTCCTATGGCTGCCTTTCTAGATGAAAGGAACAAAGGCAGTAGAAAGAGGCCATAATCTTTCATCACATTCTACTCTACTTTCAATAATACAGAGTAATTCAACAGATTTATAACAACATTATTGAGAATAAAATTATTAGGGCTATTTGCCATCTGCATTTCAAGCTTAAATATCAAAGGTTAGTCATGAAAACACCTGAAGCAAACACACCTTACTACTCGGGTAAACATCTTCAATGAAGAACATCTGGTTGATTTTCATTCAGCATAATGATATTGATCTTTATATTTGAGGATCATATTTGTGATTAGCATGAAAGAGACAATATCAAGTATATTTTTAAGTGAAATAATGTTGATCTATAATAATCTATTTTATATTTTTATATTATTATATTTGTTTATATATTCAATTATAGTGCTTTTATTTAAAAAAATACACTTCTGCCTTAGATTTATTCCAATTAGAATTCACACTGTGATCTCACTGAGGATTTTTTAATTTTTACAGGATAATTCACACACACATACATGCACTGGCAATAAAAATGTTCCATTGATCTTTCATAACTGTGGAAGGAGCTATATATAGTTCATGCTATTGTGAGCATATGTTATGCCTCCAGGAGGGTCTGACTAGATGAGATACTTGGAACAAGTCCATGAAACAACAAATTGAGATAATGAGTCATTTATGGACATGCTTAACTTCATGCACACCGCTAATCCCATTTAAAACAGAGTATGCCTTTCTGTAGACAACACAGAGGTAGATGCTAAACTAGATACTTATATTGCATATTAGCAGGGTATCTGTGTACTCTAGAGTCCTTACAAGTTTTGTCTGTCTACCAGCCCTCTGAGATGGAAAGTAATGCATTCATTTTAATCAGAACAGATAATGCAGAAATCTGTGGCTGAACCACATAATAAACTCAACTCTCACAAGTCCCATTAAACTACTCTATCTAATAGATTATACTTGCTAAATCAGAGCTCAAAAAAAAATCCCAAGTCATACACAAAGATACATTTATAGCTTTGTCAAAATTTGCTAACACATTGCTAATGATTTGCTCTTTTTTTTGCTACCTTGAAATTACCCCATTAAGTAACATCCAGTATAAATGCATACCTTGAATTTTTCAGTGAGTCTGCCATCTACTTACAAACAATCTGCAAGAAGACGCTCCTCATCTTCTTCTCTCTCAGAAGGGGACTATCTGAAATAGGTAAAATTACTAGGACAAACAGGCCCTAGACATTGCCTAAGTGATGGCACTCTATTATTTTTTTTTTTCCATAAACAATCAACTTCAGATGAATGCCCTCTTGCATTCATATATATGTTAATATATTAATATATGTTAATATATGTTAATATGTTAATAATGTCTATGTCAATATTTTTTATATCAAAATAGAGGCATTTATGGAAGCAAATTAAAATAAAACCTCTGATTGTTAATATAAAATATTTTTAAAGACAAATTTCACAGGAGACATCAATAATTATGGCTTTATTACATCAAGGGAGCCTTGGCAGCTGTGACTTAGAAAGAAGTGTCTGCTGAAAGTAATTTTTTTAAGTTTGGCCTGGGAAAAAGTGTGCCCATGAGTTATCTACCATGATGTCAGAGAGCACTGATGAAAATATTTAAAGGAGGTATATAAAAAACAGTACAGGTTAAATGGTGTATTTACAACATTAAATTGCAAACAAATTAATTTAAAATTAAATTAAAAATGAAAAAATAAAGTATCATTAGGATTTGGGGTTTGGTTTGTTTATTTTTTTCATGGCACAACAAAAAGGGAGTATTTGATAAAAAAGGAGAGATTGAAAATTAGAAATAATCAGGTTTTTTAATTGTTGCAAAGGTCAAGAATTTATCAAATATGATCATGAAATTGTACAGTTGTGTAAATATCCATTTATGGGATAATAAAATTGCAGGGGATCATCAAGCATCACATTTTAATTTTAGATTCTAAGTCAATTTAATCTACTGAAGATTCAGTGTGACCTAATGTGGGTCACATTACTCCCCATCTGTCTGCAGAAACAATCTTACAGCTTCCTTTGAAGCATCTAGTCCTACTTACTACCAACAAGCAGGAAACCATTGGTATATCTTTTACTGATATGTGATATAATTTGTACAATTATAGAATATTTACAGGATTTTAGTAACTTCACAGGAAAGATAAAAATGTTAAATTATACAGATCAGTGGTTTTGCACTGTTACTTAATAGATTTTAAAATATTCTGTTATCTTACTTGAAATATACAGGCTGAAAAAAACAAATGGAGTATATACCAAACACACCTAAACAGAAAAGTGTAGTTGTTAGAGAAAAAATACTTTCCCTACAAGGAAATATTATCATCCACAGTGATATGGAAGTTTAGATTGGATATAAGGAAGAAATTCTTTCCTGTTAGGGTGGTGAGGCA
>JBAFWW010025624.1:0-14801 GCA_036873685.1 Agapornis canus
AAACAACAATATACATAAAAATTAAAAAAGTAAATTTTAAGGTTGCCTTAAAAAAAAAAAAAAAAAAAAAAAAAAACCACAGAAATAAGAAAAAAGATTCTATTAACTAGAAATATCTATCTAACTATATATAAATCATTAAATATATGATGAAGGGACAAGAAAAATTAGCTGATAGGGTTGGTTTTTTTTAATAACAAAACTGACCTGGAAATCATCCTTTCCTTTTTTTTCCTCTTTTCTTTCCCCTGCAGTTTTGGAAGCCAAATTTCACATATTGTGTTATTGTATATATAATCTTCTGTGGTGTTCTAATATCCTCCATCTGATTTTGATTCATGACACCAATTATTCTGAAATATTCAGCATTTTGTTTTAAGTACAGTTTTATTACTTTTCAGATTTGTTGGCATTCCAGGTTTTTTTCTTAAACTACATTTTCAAATGAGATTTGCTATGTATTATTTTTTCTTCATGTCTCCATGAAGTCATTTAGATAGTGATAAAAATGAATTTAAACATTCACTTTAATATAATCTAGTGATAGTCTGAGATGTCAAATGCATGGACAAATGTATGGGCATCCTTATTCTGTGGATGGAACAGGAGCTACCACCCAAAATCACTGTTAAATAGCTTCATCATAAAGACCTAGTTTCTACATGTCTGTGTCACTCTTTAATTCCTTGCATTGAATTTGTATGTGAAAACTGTCTGCCTCAGTCTGAATGTGCTTTCAAAAATGTCAGCTAAAGTACAATATATGTCCAGAATGAGACAAGGAAAAAATATATTGGTTTGTGCAACTAAAAGATGATCTGACACCTCATAATGCCAACTGAAATTATTCCTAGAAGCAGGTAGGAGGAAGAGGAGCTTTTATATCCAGGGGATTATTCTTGACTATTTAACATGGAACTCTGAAAATTAAATCCACCTTAAAACCTTCTGGTAAATTGTGTTTTCTCAGATTTCAGTTTTTGCAGCAAACTTTGTAGAACTTTTATTTGCAGTGGGTACAATCCAACCCTGAAGCCAAACAAGACTTTTCCTGCACATTTTGATTGTGTTGGTTTTGCTAGGAGAAAGTTTGAGCACATGAGCTCTCCCTCCTTTGTCCTCCATAGTCCCTGAGCAGAGTCGATGAAATACTGAATTTTCATATTCTTCAGCTGTCAGTAAATATCTGAAATCCAGTGTGGAAGTTTTGGATCCTTTTCCAGAAGCAGTCCACAAAGACATTCATGGCACTTGGGCCCATGTGATACGTTCCAAAACCTGTAAGGAAGTATATGGTTTTAAAGAAGATAGTACATAATAAGAGAATTTACAGAAGTTTCTTCAAGGAAACAAAAAAGAATATACATTCTGGGTTAAAGCACAAGGCTGATTTATCCCCATGTCTTGTGATAGGTAACTACCCACAAGGGATGTGTAGGCAAGAGCAGAACAGGAGAATATAGTGATGCTCACCTATAAAGCCCTCCAGTTCTCCAGCAATTTGTGGAACAGCAACTTCTTTAGAAAGAAAACTGTTTAGGTCCCTGTCTCATTTATTTCAGCAGCTGAATAGGATTCAGTGAATGAGGTAGGTGTTGCAGGGAGGAAAAAAAAGATATCCTCAGGGTTAGTGACCTGAAGAATTGGTTTTCTTCATTCTCTTGACACACAGTAATGCTATGCTGCTTGCTGAACCCACACTTGATAACGGTTTTGCCTTAGCTGTGTATATTCTGAACATCTGACTTGGTATTGTAATGTACACCAGTGCTGAGACCTCATGGCTGCAACTGAAGTAAATTGCTCTGCCTTGGATATATAAAGTATGATATAACACTAAATCAGATTTTACATTTCTGGCATAGCATCTGCTATCTTTAGAATAGGAATAATAATATGCACTTATCTCAGGTAGTTTTTATGAATGTGTTGCGAAGGACCTAAATACTGCATTCATGAGTGTCACAGGCTCTGAAGAAATTAATCATTTAGTCTACAGTGTACAATGAACAACTATACAGTGAGGATTGGGGATAAAAACATGATATTGAATGAGCAATACCAAGTGATTATTATTAGGAAGGTAATGAATTTCAAGAGCTTATTTTCCAAAATACTCTCATCAATAGGTGTCTACAGCTGTAATATTTATTTTTGTAATGAAAAAAAAAAATAAACAAAAACCCAAAACAAACCCAGAGCCAAAGACCAAAGAAAACATAAAAAGAAATAAAATTTATATTAAAGTCCCTAGAAGGTCCCAGTCACTGGCTTTACCTCTACCTGCATTGCAGTGTGGAGTGCTGCAGGCTTTCCACAATCAGAGTTTGCATGCCTTTCTACCATTCTGAAACCAAATTCAGTGAGAGGAGATGTGGTTTTGTTGGGTTTTATTTCAGAATAGCACAGATATATTCAGAAAACAATATAGAAATGATGTATTTACCAGCTAAAAGTTTCTACAAAGTTGTAGACATCTCATCTGGGTCATGTCTACAAGGAAGTGCATAACTTTATTTTCAAAATGTGTTAGTTGACATTTTTTACTAGCACAATAATCAAGAACCTGTAGTGAGTATACACAGGGTAATTTGTGTTCAAAAGCATATTCAGCTCCTTGGAGTCTTAATAATGTTGATAAACTCAAAGAAGCTATTACCAATCCTTCTAAAATGGTAAGTAAACATTAGCAAAGAGGAAATAATTTCATCACTTTATTTGAACGATTGTACTTTTTAACAATAGCGTTTTCCCTATTGTCTTGTTACAGACTTATGCATTCAGTGTGATATGATATTTTATAAAAATGACAGGCAAAACCAGTGAAGTGAACAACAATTTTTATGCTGACCTCATAAGGCTTTAATCCTTGAGTATTCTTGAAAATTATGTCAAACTGAAAAACCATCCAGCCATAATTTCCTCCTCAATCCTTTTGAACCCTTCCAAGTGAACAGCTTCAATCACTATGGCCCAAGTAAAGCCGATGCATATTTGTCTCCTTAACAAGTTGATGAGGGTTTAAGATAATATTTTGATGACTGTGAAATTTACATAAGTTTTTTATAAAACTCTGGATTGCATCAGAGCAGCTTTATGTAACACCCGTTGATGCTATTAGCATTGTAAGCAGTTGTTCACAGCAGAACCAGCTCCAATACTGAGCAGCCAAAGTATGCGAAAAGAATAGTGTTACACCATGAGAATGGTATACATTACAGGTATTACAATGAGGACGGACAGTAATCAACTTCTGAGTTCACTATTGGGTGATATGATCTTGGCCTAAAATAATGTTATGTTTCTGCATTCAATTGTATTTAGTGAATATGTTGGATGAGCTGTGAAAAAAAATACTGTAAATTTCAAATACATAAAACAATCATGTGCTATTTGGCTTCTAATCTGATTCATAGTTTAATCACTGCTATCTGGACTGAGTTGTTTATCAAGATGTTTATTTATTTAGCAGGATGCTGTTATGTGTATAATATGAATATATTTTTTAAAAATTTGAATCTACATGGAATTATGATTGCAAAGAAATTTTGGAGATTAATATTAATGAGCACACACCTGTGTACACACATATATGTGTATAAATACCTTACAGTATGTATTAACCTAGGCTGCTTATGCTTCTCCCTTTACCCCCTCCCCTGCTACTGTTACCTAGTTAGTATATTCCAGAGTTAAAATGAAATGATTCAAACATCTAATAACAATTGCAAATCATTCTTCCTCTCTGTAATGTGGAGTTCCAAGAATAAATGTATTTTTCCTCTTTGGTAGTAAATGTATGTTGTTAGAAGACCATACTCTTTGGATTTTATGGCCAATATAATCTTCCTCTATTGATTAAGTACTGTGATGTTGGAGTATCTGACAAGACATTCAGTCAGTACCACAGAGCTGCATACATTTTCTTTTGCATTTGTCTCAAAGACATTCTACAGCACTCTACAATGTGCTGAAAATCTTAGAGATACTTTATAATTGTAGTAAACCCTTTTTGCTGTCAAGGAACCTCTATATAGCAATTTCAATGATTGCTGCAGAGAAAGCTGTTGGACATTACTGAATGCTGCAATGGTATTGAATAATTTAAAGTAATTAAACTATAAAGTGTTTTATTTACAAAATTCCAGTGTAGAAAATACTATTTTTTTAATACAGTAAAATTTCAGTGTAAAGTCTCACTTCAGCAATTAGTATCTTATAGGAAGAAAGAAAAGACAGAGTTATTAGTTTGTTATAAATTGTGATAACTATTTAAAATTAAGAGTTCCTTATCATCCATCTGAAGTTCTTCCTATCCAGAAATTATCCACCAGACCTGAAAAAATTAAATGTTTTAAAGTAAAATTCATAGAGATCAAACCTGTTGGAACATAGCAACTATAAAAATACCATGAGAACATTGGTAAACAAATGTCAGCACACATTGCATGACATCCACAGCACCCTGAGCAGAAAAGTCTTCCCTGTGGACAGATAATTGCCCTACTAACAAATTAGCAGGGAGTAGAGCTCTCACTGGCTTTGAAAGAAAAAAGTATAAAAAATAAAGACAGAACTGCTGGAGTCTATGAATTCTCTCCAATAGTAAGCTTCTTGGACATAGTGAGTAATTTCTTTGTTTCATTTATTTTCTTGGCTTTATGTCCCCCTAGACACCACTTCATTTACATTCCCACTGGAAAGTAATGTAGGACAATTTATGAAAGAGGATGATAGAGGATTTTTTTTTCCTTCTTTTCCTCCTTCTTCAGCAGTCCTGTAGATTTTCCTTTTTATTGGAGATAACAATTTATCAAGCTAGACAAAGATCATCTTCAGTTTTGTTAATATCTGCATAAACCTGTGCAAGTTCTGAGGAGGTTACTTGTGTTACAGAGACAAAAAGAAAGCAAAATTTGGTCTTGGGGACACGCTGAGTAAGAATGACAAAAGGCAGAATAAATAGTACAGTATGTGTGCTTGAAAGGATTATTTAGGTGAGCTGTGTGGTGTGAGCAGGGCAAGTATTGACAAAACCAGGCAGTGTGTAGAACAGCTCAAGGTTTACTTAGCCCAGAAGTGAAAGGCTATCGGCTCCCTTTCCTTTCAGTAGCAACTTTGTAGTGGAATCTGAACATAGATTATTCCTCTAGGAAATGCAGAGTGACTCATATCAAGTTTTTTTCAGTATCTACTGTTTCTACTGTTCAACAGAATGAAAAATTATTGGTTTGGTTCAAATTTGTCCTGTTTTTCATAACACAATAGCCCTTTGTTACTTAAAAAGTTATTTCTGAGTTAGGGCCTCTTTTTTCCACTATCCAGTTTGACAGTTCAACCCTCATTTTCAGAATTTCTGATCTCAGGTTACTGCCATTAACAGTTATTACTCCTGCTCTCAGTAGGAATAAATATAAGATGCTACTTCTGAACATTTCATTAGTGAAGCTTGGTACGTGACCATATAAATCTTTGAATCCCTTTGCACCATGCAAATGATCTTTATTGTTACATGCATACTTTTTAAATTTTATGTGTTACCTCTTTAATTAAAAATACTCAATGCTTTTCAGTCTGTGCAATCCCCAGACCTAACAGATTTCTACATCTTTGAACTCAGTATACATACATACAAATTCACAGATATTTTCCAGTGCCATTTAGATAATCTTCTGTTTTTACTTACTTCACATGTGTACTAGTTACAAGGTTGCTGAAGATACAAAGGTGTAGAATGCCTATAGTAGTCTTAGGAAGCCACTGAAAAAAAAAAAATAAACACTTTTCACTCAATAAAATATTTCACCAGTACCTGGAAATTATTTACCTGAGTTCAATCCTTTGCCTCTTATTTTGATTTAATTTTCTCAAGATATGCTGTCTCCTGAGTATGTATTGGGATCCTGCATTGTAAAATAGACTAGTGCTTCTGAACAATATTTAAAATGACAGTTTTATTAAGTTGGTATGAAGCATGTTGCTGAATTGCTTTTAATATGATAATGTTTTACAGTTTACTATGTCATAAGTGCAGCTTGGCAGTCGAGTTTACATGAATATTTCATCCAGAAAAGGCCATGAGTTTGTAATTATAAACAGACCTGTTCAACACAAAGAGATGGATGATTCTACAACTAGTAATTTTTCAAGAAAGTGCTATCTTCTTGAAGACTTAAGGCAGAGACTTGCAACTGCAGAGGGACATCTGCAGATCACTTTAAACAGTATTATAGGGGTCTAACTAGGTTTCACAGTGAATTACTTGGGGCTGGTGTCTCAATTTCTTCAGCTGTGTATTTGCAGAAGTACTGGCTTAGAAAGGTGGTAATGCTACCCTCCTCATCCCTTACTTCATTACACAGCCAGCTCATTGAGCAGCTGTTTTAATTATTTAATACTAATCTCCATATGGATTTTTATATTCAGGAATAGGGGATTCCACATGAAAAGTGACATGAATATGAGCTTGAGTTTTAACTTTCAGAATTTTCCTGTGTTACAAATGGCAGAAACATATCATACATGTCATCATCATGCAAAACTGCCTGACTCATCAATGTCTCTTTCAGCTGTGGAACTGGAGTTGGCATGGTTATGTCTATACATAACATGTCTATATGTTATTGCTCTGCTGCACATTTATCAGGAGGTATGGACAGGTTTAGGCCAAGGTAACTCATACACCCTTGTGACAGATTCTATGATGTAGACATGCCAACAGATAAAAAAGGGAACAGAAATAATTAGCAAATAATAAATACTTAAGCTTCACTCCTGCTCACATAAGCAAAATATAATACTTGTGGTTGCATGGGAAAAATTTTCCTTACAGTTATTATTATTTCATAAAGTGAATAAAAATTAATTTCTTGAATAACCATGGATATTTGCATGCTATATAAGGATAAAAGTGATAAAAACCTCAGTGTTCACTTAGAAATCCTGCTGTTACCATTAGAGTAGGTATTGCATTACACATGGCATACTCAGTATAGTATATATATGATTCTGTGTTAATTCTCTGAAATCCTAACAGTGCCTTAAGAAATCAACTCTTACACTTATATCCTAATATTATTTGTGTCCAGTTCTGCTCAGTGGTCAGCACTGCTCCTCTACCCCTGGAAATAATAAATCCTACAGCTGCAAAGACATATTTACATATGTGACTGATCTCTTGTAATTTATTATTTGTTTTAATGCTTTTAGGGTTTTTTTCACTCCACTGCTGTTTTGAAAGCACCTTTAGTGCCAGATCTTTCAAACACACTCAAGTGACTTTCCCTCCATGAATTCAGCCCACTGTAGTAAGTGCTACATCTCAGCATGATTAACCTGATGCCTTCAGCACATTCCTAAGATTGTCCCTAAAGCATCTGGTAAAAGAACATATGTAAGATACACTGACAGAGTGAAGCAGCATGAACATGCACTGTGATTATTGTTTGGGAAAAAATTATTTACCCAGGCCAACTTTATCTGACAGATCTGATACTATTTGCTATGGATACACACAATAAGAGATAGGGAAGGTATGCTGTAATGTTACCTGTTGCTATGCTATATTTCCTATAAAGTACTCTACTGTGGCTTTCAGCTCTGTTAAAGCCTAAAATTTTGCCCTTGGTTGTACCTGTGCAATTCCCTAGAAGTTAATGGAGCTGTCTCATCTTAGCAGAGTTTTTCTGTCCCCCTATGTGACCCCAGGGAAATGAACAACTGTGGCATGAATGTGCTTAAGGTGTTTTCACATATGCATTTTGAAAACTTAAAAAAGGAATAAAAAATAGAAATATGTATAATATGGAGAAAGAAACAAGGAGAGTACTTGGAAAGAAAATGGAGGGAATATATCATACGTATGAAGTACCTACAATAAATAAGGAATAAAGAGTTAAGAGTTGAATTCTCTCCTGAAAGAACTAAACAGAGTAGACAGGTTAGAGGCTAATCTTTCCCTCATCAAAGTTAATGTCAAGGCATCCATTAACTTTAAGAGGAGCTCTAGCACTTAACTGTAGCAGAATAAAAGAATGAAATTATGATTATTATGGAAGAAAATACAGCGTACAAGGATATCAACAGTATAAATATGTTGGTATAAAAGGAAAAGTAATATAAAGCATGTTCAATTATTCCTGGTTTTGAAATGGAAGAGAGGAGAAGGGAAGAAAAGAAATAAGAGCAGGAAAGTTGATGTTTATTCTGACGTATGATATGTGACAGAAGGAGTAAGATTCAGCAGTCTCGGCTTGATTTCTAGTAAAAATATTTTTACAAATACCTCTACAACGGATTTACATTAAAGGCCAAGGGAAAATTAGTGGACCCACTCCAAGAACTTAAAATATTCAAATAATAATAAAAAACCTCAAACCCCCTAAACCCACATCTCAAAAATAAACAAATTTGTGGCTTCCACATTACTATGTAGTCTTTAGAAGATAACATGAGCTCTACCTCCCTTGGATCCCTAACAGTATTTATCCATTTCATACATTAAATATTAATGTTGCTCAGTAGTTAAAAATCATTGAGTGCTAGAAGTAAACCTTTTTATTGTTTGGTCATGTTCCCAAACCTAGAAGAAATTTGGACTCTTCAAAGTTTTTCCCAAAGCCCAAGAGCATGCCGCTATAACTTGAAGTGGAAATAAACAGCACTCCTTTCTTCAAGTAACTGTTCCTTTTTACTAGTGTTTTAATTTGAGTTAATACCAATACAAAATAAAACCACAGAAAATGATTTTGCAGTTTTCTACCCCAAATAAAAAAAATCTTGTCCCTTGAGTGAGCATCTCAGTATATGAGTGTCTGTATCTACTCCATTATCTTGTATCTATTTGTCTACTCCCACTTGCTCAGATTTCTTGAATTTCCTACCCCCCTCCCCCGTACATCCTTTCCATTGCAACCCTGTTTATGCCATGTTTTATTTTAAAGCAGAGAGACTTTGCTTCCTGTCCCTTTCTTTTGCCGTCTGAATTAATTTCTCAATGTATGGGCAGATTTTCTTTATCTGTAATGAATATACACTTCATTTAAGCTTCTTAGAGTGCCTGTGCTTTCATAAATAGGCCTTTTTGTAAATGAAGGGGTTTTTTCCTTAAGGATTTGACTTTTAATTTGCTCAAAAATGTATTGTGAGAGCAGCCTGTCACAAAAACTGTAGGAAGGTTTCTTTTTCTCTATTTCTAAATGTTCTCCAAGAAGTATTCAAATTAATACTACTGGAAAAAGGGTATCTCAATTTTGACAGACTGGCTGCTTGAAGAAAACAAAACCCAGTTATCTTGAAAACAGCTAATAACCAAAACAAACTTGCAGTACAGGTCAAGAGTTCTCAGATGATTCATTTTTATTTCATTAAAGAGTAGGAAACTGTCAAGGCAAATTCAAAGAGATTCTGAAAATGGTAGTCCTGACTCCACTTTGATTTACATTTTACAAAGCAGAGACTTGGAATTTGGCAGGAGGAGGGAACTCTTTGTGTCAGAAATGTGTGTTTTGCCAATTCTGTGAAAATCCATCCATACTTGGTAAAATTACTAAGCCTTTGAAAAGTTTCTGCACATGCTCAGAAGAGATTCTCTAGAAGTGAAAAGGAAATACAGGGCTGAGAATCTTCCATCTTCACTGGTGTGGGCAAGTTGTGTTGCCTTCCATTGCTCAGCTCCTGTTGCCATTGAGTGTTGGCTGCAACCCACCTCAGCGCTGTTGCACCCAGCTGCAACATGCTGTTGAACTGGTTATACTTTCCTAGAAGCTGCTCAAAAAGTAAAAGAAAAATAGTTCCTACATGTGTTTCATAATGTCGGTTTGGTGATTTTCCTCAGACCCACCTGTCTGTGGTGCTGAAGCTGATGCACCAAGAGTACATACTTGCAAGGCAGGAGTGGGGAGGGAAAATAGTTCTTCATGTGACTGGTAGCACGTGTACTTCAGCAGGCTGTGTTCACAGAGGGGCTGAAGTCCTTTTAACCAGGAAAATTAAAGATAATCTTGAAGCTTTCTTAGAGCTTCCTAGTGATTTTCCTGGGGCAAAGTCAGTGTGGGCAAAAGTGACATGCTTTACAACTGATAAGAATACATTATTTACAATAACATCCACAAATGAAGAAAATTTGAAAGTGGCATCTTCATAAAAAGTAGTAACCCATATCCTTCTTCAAAATGCAATGTACTTTTCCTGAAAGAGATTTTATGTTGCTTTCTTTCTAATGCCTTTGTGTTACCCTGGTGCCCAAATGGCAAAAATATTGTCAGTGCATTAGGTTAGAACTTTGCAAGATTGAGTTCAGGTACCTACCATGCTAATCATGTTCTGTAAGAACCTGGACCAAGTTGGTGTTAACCCTTCTGTCCTTTGGCTTGCTATCCATGAAACAGAGTTAATTCTTTGCTACTTCAAGGACTACTATGAGATTAAATACATTAAATATATTTATATTCTCACATAAAAGGCACCAGACACAGTCTTTGGATAAAAAACAGAACTAATCAACTCTTTCATAATCATGTGAAAGACACTCTGTAATAAAACTGACATAATTTTTACAATCAGCTTGTTTAAGTGCATATTCTAGTTCTGCTATTAAAAGAACATGGAATATATCATGGCAAAGAACAATTCCGTAATTATACTGCTGGGCTAAGATTGCTACTCAGACTTTTCAGAAAGTTTCACAAATACAGAAGGAAAGAACAAAGCTTTTGGTGAATTATCACTGATGTTGGTATAAACAGGAAGTAGATACATCTTCCCCCACTATAACAGCACAGGAAAGGGCTAGCCACAGAGAAATAACTTACCTTTTCTTTCATTAGAAAATATTATTAATAAAAAAATCTTATTTAATTACCCATGAACTAAAAATCTAAATTTATAAATATCAATTTACTTACATTTCTAATCTGTCACCAGCTTTCTGTGAAAGTAACTGCTTGAATTATAGAATGGTTTGAGTTTGAAGGAACCTTAAAGACCATCTAGTTCCAACTCCCTGCCATGGGCAGGGACACCTTCCAGTAGAGCAGATTGCTCAGAGACGTGTCCAACCTGGCCTTGAATACTTAGTACTTAAATACTTGCATCAAAAGTCTGTGATGTGCCACAGACCTCCCCTTTGATTTCTTTCCCAGCCAACTTGAAAGAAAAAGAGCAAGAGGAATAATTCTTTCTTCAAATATAGCCTATACTTCATACTCCTCATGGTACTTCTAAAACGTGGCCAGCTACTACTACTGTGCTAATCAAAATCCATTTATGTCACCCAGGAAGCTCCTTAGTCATCTAAAATATATTTAACAGATTTATCTAAATCCAAATTTAATCAGCAGGTGAGTTGATTATCTAGATCTTACTACTGCGTATTTTGGTCTACTAAGCTCTACTTATTACACCTGTCAAGCAAAGAAAGCTTGTGGAGCATTGCTCTGTATTGCCATGTGAAATATCTCATGTCCTTTTTCTTAATAAGATGCAAAAATTCCAAGAAACCAAACAAGGGGGTTTTGTGGTTTTTTCCTTATTTTAAACCAAAGGCTGCCATGTGCTTCTGCCTCCTTGTATCAGAGGATGAGGCAATACGTTATTTCAGTTTCCTATACAGAAACCAACTTTCCTGCTATCTGTCCTCATCAAAGTTATTCTCCTAATGACTCAGGAGTACATATGTCACTGACTTCTCCTGAAGTGCAATGGGCCTATTCATATGTAATGGATTCCCTCAGCTACTTGGGCTTCACTCCAGTCTAGTAGTTAAAATTGAAATACTTTTTAAGTGTGCTGCTTGTTCTCATGTGCACAAAGAATAGCCTGCCAGCATCTGAAACACTGCATTTGTTCTGCTTCCAATACAAATTCATTCCGTTGAGAGCTGATGGATATTTTTTATGTGTAGAGTTTAATTGAATAAACTGTGGGTTTTGATTTTTAGAATTGTTATGAATTTTAGTTAAGTGTTAAAACCAGAGGAAATCAGATTGTGCATTCCAGTGACTGCTAATATTGTTACTAAAAATAAGTTTACCACTATTTTCTTTATGGGCTCCTGCACAATTTAAAATAGGCTTTCTCATTATGCTTTAGGCAGTACACTCTCTATTTTTCTGATGATATTATAATTATGTATCCTGAGAAAACAGGTATCCTTGCACCATCAAAGACTAGAAATCACTAATAGAAAACATCCCAAACAAACAAAGTCAAATAAGGGACAGCTTATCTCCATTACCTGATACATTAGTTTTCATTTCAGCTCCTTTCCTGCCTTCTCCCCAACATTGGACACTTTTAAGATTCAGCCTGCTGGCCAGTCTTAAGCTGTGCTTTTGTCAAGAAAGGTTGGACCAGATGATCCTTGGGTTCCCTTCCAGCCTGGTGTTCTGTGATTCTTTGAATACATGATTTTGAGAGATTTCTGCTCAGGTCATGGTCTCTCTACTTGTTACAGTATACAGAGGGAAATATAAGGCAAGTTTTCATTCCTTGGGTTTTCAGATGAGCTTGGGGTGGGATAGGTGGGGTGTAGATTTTTATTTTCTGGCTGAAATGCTCCTCTTAGAGCTGTTGCTACCAGTGGGCATAGGCTTGGCCAGAGGCTCTTCAGTTTTAAGCTCTTGTATGCCACTCATCAGCCAAGAAAAAGTCAGAGATAACATTAATCTCCAAATGCACTTTATACCCACTGCATATACATTACAGTAGGTAGGGGGTTGTTGTGTGAAGAGTTCTGGCTTTGTACATCATGCATGTATACATGCATCTCATCTCAAATTGTAAATGGTATTCAGCTGCACTGATATTAAACTCAAAAAAAAAAGTGTTTAAAAGTTTGTAATGTGTCACTTGATAGTGATTTTTACAGACGATGATGTGTGTATGCTAATTCTATTGATGTATGATGGATTTATTAAACTAAAATGGTTCCATATGCTAGGTTTTTTTCCAGTGAAATTATTAATGCTGTCTTGTCAAATAAAGGAAAGGTTGTTTGAAACAAGTAGGGCCTACATCTTAGTATTCCATATCTACCCAAATGATTTAAGTCCATTATTGTTTATGCATCCAACAAACCCTCATAGAAAAAATGCTACTACATGGTACAACTGAATCCTAAACTCACAAATATTACTTTGCATTCAGAGCAGCATTCTGTGGAAGAGCTGCTGACTTCCCAAAGACATCAGCTGTGCTGACTGACTGTGAATCATCATTAAGTGAGGAGAAGTGCCTGACCAAATCCAATTGAGGTTTCTTTGCAATTATGTATGTGTGTTCTAGGAGAAGAAAGCCCCTGCCTATGGCAGGGGGGCTGGAACTAGATGATCTTAAGGTCTTTTCTAACCCTAACTATTCTATGATTCTATGTTTTGCATGCTAGAACCATTTTGCTGCATCCAGTTAGAAGCTGAGGAAATAGAAGCTGGTCCTGATTCCCTGGGAGTGAAACAAATTTTAGCTTAAGTCTCGTAAATTGTGGTTTCTACATCCAGAAATCAGTACTTTTTAATCTCAATACATCTGTTATGCAAGTACTTTTCTTTGCTAATAGATGGATTTAAACTTGATACTAGGGAACTCTAAGTTGAAATATTCTCTTTATGCTTAAAGTACTGCAGTGTGAAAACTGGAGCAGGATAGAGGTAGGAAAAGCAGTATCTTTAAGATGTTAGGCTAAGGTGTAAGTTTAGTTTTTATTGCA
Organism: Agapornis canus; assembly: GCA_036873685.1. Lineage (NCBI taxonomy): Eukaryota > Metazoa > Chordata > Aves > Psittaciformes > Psittacidae > Agapornis > Agapornis canus. The sequence continues at coordinate 13,706 of JBAFWW010025624.1, forward strand.
GTCTTTAGGGTGAATTTTAATGTCTACAGGAAACACAGAAATTCTGGGCTACTTGTTTTTCCTGTGAGGATATGAAAAACCCTGCCAAAATGAGAAAACATTAAAATGGAAGCTTAGGGACAATGGTGCATGTTTGAATTGAAGAACAAGATTTCTTAAGAGAAATCCTATACAGTAAGGCTTCCTGTGAGTTATTTCCTTGTCAGATTTCAAAAAAAAATATGCTTTTACACTATCAAAAGGTGAACTCTGTTGAAGAACATTAAATTTGCAAATTGTATGCAAATGAATGAAAATTCACTTCCTGATTGAACATTTTACTTTAGCCTTCTCTGCTTTTGTGATTACTGATGTCAGTTGTTCAGGCATGTATTTGGAAAAGTAGTTGGAACAGTTTCACGCGTTTTGTGTTTATGTAAATTACAGACCAGCAAGGAGCCCATGCAGTACTAGACTTGTGAGCCAGACTTTACTAAGATAGAAGCTATGCATGATTTCTGAGTGATACTTTTTGATTAGACGATCTTAATTATTTTGTGTTAAAGTTTTCTCATAATATGAGGTAGTCTAGCAAGTTTTAGTAATGTGTATTCAATTTCTTCTTTATTGAAGTAAAAACAGAGACAAAAAGTAGTACTAATTGCTTTATATTATTCCATTCCAGAAATAGCCAAATTGAGTAGCTTAATGATACTATACAATACAGTTTCATTCTTTTACAACCCTACTATATTCATTTTTTCTTGCCATATCATAGGAAGTTCCTGTTCTTCACAGGGAGTGGACCATAATGGGCTATGGTTTCATAGAGTAGGATCTGAAATGCCTTTGTGATCTTCCAATATTTTCTTAGTATAAACGTAAATGGCAAATAAGTGAAAGTACTGAGATTTTAAGATATGGGTATAATATCCTATAGAGAGAATGCCTGTTTAATGATGTGGATTCACTTCTGAGAATTCCTTTATAAACCTAATTTATTCAGTGGTGTCGTGGTTTAAACCCAGCCACACAGCTCGTTCACTCACTCAACCCTCCTTCCTTGCCCTCCCCTGCTTCCAGAGGGATGGGGAGGAGAATCAGAAGAATGCAACTC
>JBAFWW010025627.1:0-16323 GCA_036873685.1 Agapornis canus
TTATTATTATTATTATTATTATTATTATTATTATTATTATTATTATTATTTATTTCTGGAGATGTACAAATATTCCATTAGAAGAAGAAAAAAAACCCAACCAAACCCAAACCCAGTCTTTCCAAGGAAATTCTGTCCTGTTCATTAGTTCACTTTCTGTTTACTTTCCAAGGTGCTGGTATCTAAAAGAAAAAGGAAGGGTTTGGGGCACCTGAAAGCATCTTGGTGAGTGACTAGACACCTATTTCTGCAAGAAGAAAAAGCTTTCTCAGACTACTGGATAAGGAACAATTAGCAGCAGCTGGAGCTTCTCATTTGCAGGCAAGCTACAAACTAAAAGAGAGAAATACGAAGTATTTGAAGAAACTATTACAAAAAGCAGCAGCATCTTTGCTTCCTGATTCCTCAGGCAGAGAATGAACTCCTCCCCAGCTGATGAGGAACAAACACAATGTGTAATTCAGTTCTCTGAAAACTGTGTCAGAGGGCAGTGAAATCTAAGGTAGTGATCCCTTCTTGCCTGACATGCCAGTCATGAAGTAGGCTTCTCAAGGACAGAGTTATTAGCAACCAACCCACTCCAGGCTTGAGGGACTCAGCCTGTATTAAGTTCCAGAGAAGCCTGTATTTGCTTAGGCTATGACAACTGAACACCCAAATGAGTAAACAAGGATATTTTCCTTGCTGCTCGATGGGCCAAACTCTGCAACATGCAATTTTCAAGACATTCGGTGTCCAGAGGGCAATGCAATGTTCTAGAAAGGTGGTTCTATTAATCTAACTCTTTTTGCGGGATTTATTGGTTGGATTTTGTCAGGTGAAGCAATGAATGTTTATGGCTTAGGTTTAGAAAGTAATAAAAATATTTTATTTTCAACATGGGGAATCTGTGCTTGTCTTTATTGGAATCACAACCTAGGCCTTGTCTGGGAGCAAAATCACTAAGGTGCTCTGGCTTTTGTAAATGAGGTCAGCAAGAAAGAAAAGTGTGACATGAGATTTGGAGTAGTTTTGATCCGAAGGAAAGGATTTCTTGTAAACAAACTATGTGTGAATTTGACCTGTGTATATAAATAATGTAATCTGGGCTACAGTAGCTATTAATGCTTTGGAGGATATAAAACTTTCATGAAGAGATGTAGGAAGTAATGGAATAGCCAACATGGGAATGAATGGACATTTACGTGATGCTTTTCTTAAAATGGGTAGTCCTCAGCAATAGAAAAAGCGTGGTGCTGCATTTTAGCAAATAGAAGAAATAAAAGTAGTTTCTTTAGACAACAAAGACAAAAAAATGCACTCAGTAATTAAGGAAAACAAAATGTGCTTTCTCTGATTTCCCCTGAATTAGGAAAAGGACCTTTTTAGTGAACCTTCTATATGGATAAGTTGCATTTTAGAGCTGAATTTAATTCCAGCATTCTATTAATGAAGTAATACTGTTATGAAACTCTCACCTGTACTGTTTTCACAGGGATAACATATTTTTGGGTTTTTTTTCCCCCTCAGGAGAGCAACAGACTATTTCAGTGTGTTCCACAGTGCTTTGTTTAGACATATACACACACCTGTACACGTATTTGTAAATGCTTGTTCCTATGCAAGCAGATAAGCACTTCTAAACAAAGGCTCCAGGGGAGTTACATGCCCAGAATCAGGACACTTAATTGGATTTTGTGCCTATAAAAATCTCCTGCCAGCTGTTATGGCAAAAAGTAGTCTTCCCGTTTTGTCAGCTCTCCCTGCCTTTGTAACAGGAAGATGAAACACTGTTCTCTCTAGTGAGCCCAGCAAATCTTGAATCCTGACCAGAGTCAGACATAAGCTCAGCCTGTGCTGGTGCAGGCTAAAAGGATGCTTCTCTGTGCCTTTATATGAAATATGTATGTGATAGCTCTGACATCTAAAGCATTTTCTCTTTCCTTACTTCCATGTCATCATCTTCAGGTCAGTAGGAAAGCACGCTGTCACAAGAGACATTTTCTGTGTGTCTCTCTGTTTAAAGGATATAATCTCCATGTGCAAGGTAAGTGTTTGTAGTTGGCACTTTTAAAATCATGAGCCTGAATGTAATTTAATAAAGATGAATCTCAAAGTGGAAGAATTATTTCACCATTTTCTTAATTTCATAACTATTCCCTTTTGCTATTTTCCCCAATGATTTTGGAGCTTTTAAATCATTTTCATTTTAAAGGGTATAGTATAGGTGATCATTTTTTTAAGCTTCAGGGCTTCCTTACTGTGCTAGAGCAACTCCTAAATTTCTGAAGTGGTGGAAGCCATCTGTCTCAACAGATCATGTTCTTTTACACTGAATGACGAACCAGCATTTCTCTTGATTTAGACTTAAAACAATCTTGGAAAGGAAGGAATTTTATAAAGCTGCCAATTTTTATGTCTTCTATTAAGTTCCTAGTGTTCTGCTCTGTAGATTGCTATGGTGGTATCTGTCCCTCCCAGATGGGAAAGTAGGGCACAGATAAAAAAAGAGTTTTCTCAATGTCAAGAAGAAAGACATTGAGAAGAATTAACTGAATCTCTCCATCTAGTCCCTTACCAATAACCATCCCGTTCTCTGGACTTCTGTGATGAATAGAAAATCGAAGGTAAATATTTGAGGAGTCTATTAAAGACATATGGGTAGGGAAGCACTGATTTTCCTCTGTCCCTTTGAAAATCATTTCCCAAATATTTTACACTATGCATTCAGCATAATTTAATTTCCCTTAGATTTATACTTCAGCGCTGCATGAGATGGCCTTCAGACTGCATAAATGCAGCTGTAGTCCATGTGAAAACATGGCCTTCACAACAAAGCACTTATTAAGGTCATTACTGAGGTTTTTATTTTCTGGACTATGTTACAGAGGAAGCCTGAACAATAACCTTTTTATGAGGATGCATAAGGGCCTCCTGGTGTTCACTGTATGACCTGACACCAAAAGAATGAAAAGTAACAGACAAGCAGCGTCAGCTCTGGCTTTTCAGCCTGCCGTAGCACTGGAATAGTTAACAGCTGCTATTTTCCTCTCTCCCAGATTTGACCCGTGAGTCTTCCGAATGGAATGAAAGGGTGTGCAAGTGGCTCTTTTTGAACATGTCTGGCAAATACAAGAAGCTTTTCTTTTCTTTCATTCTTTGCTTTGGGTTAGGAAGAGCAAGCCCTGTCTTGGACCACAGAAGTGTTCTTGGTCTACCAATGCTGCAGAATGAAGAATTCCTCCTGCTAGCCAAAAAAAGAGAAATTTAGCAGAGGAAGTAAATGTTTGGCTCATATGGTGCTTAAAGTAAAATACAAACACAATTAGGATGATGCGAGTTTGGGGAAGACTGTCTTTACAGAAAGGCTGGAAAGCATTTCTCCCATAATAAATTATGCCATAATACTGATTTTCTGCTAGGTGTGAATAGGCACAAAACACATCTTTGTTCATAAGGTTTTTTATTGTAGCAGTTGTCATAAGCAAAACCTGAAAGTACTTGAAAATCCATTAAAATCACAATCAGCATCATAAAAGGAAAACCCCATCTCTTGAAAGTTTGTCTCTGCAGACTTTCGAAAAGTGAGAAGTCGATAAGTATGAGACACATGTATGCAATTTCAGACTAATGATTAACTGTTGAAGTGCTAGCTTTGTACAATCAGGCCGCTGCTTAGCCAAGAAACAAACCCCTTCAATCTCTTAAGCTGCTGGATGAAGCCAGCTTCTGAATTGCTATGTGCGATAAGATGTGCTGAATCCCAGTCTGGATGGACATTGACTGGCCATGAATCAGTGATTACTGTCTCCAGCATGTTTCAGTTACAGTGCTCTTTCCCAAAGGGTTATTGTCACTTGGATTTATGCCTGCTTGTAGCCGCTTTATCTGTAGTTGTGTCCAAGCCACAGTGCATTTCACATGCTTAGGACTTACATTTTCTTGTCTTCCAGGTCATGTATTTCACAAAGAGAGAATGGACTAATTGCATTAGAGATTTGTAATACTTGGATTTACTCAAACAAGTTCTAGAAGTGAGATTTTTAATATTTTTTTCTACAGAATTACTGAATTCAGACAGATTTCTTTTTTCACACATCCAGGTCATGAACAAGCGCTCGAGTTCCCAAGTTAAAGCAGCATCTTGCCAACTTTAGAACATTTGGCTGGTCAGCAGGAAAGGAAAAGCTGCTTCTAAAGCACTGGAATGCATTTTCAATTAGTCACTCCATTGCTTAAAAGGCTAGGCATTAGACACTGGGAGGAGAGGCTGGGGGGTGGGCAGTGCTGGTGGGGAGGCACAGTATGAGGCACTTTGGAGAAGGCCCTTTATCAGCCCACAGCAGCAACCCTGAAGTTGGAGGCCACTCTTTAATAGATAAGCTTTTGTTTAGCAACAGGGTCCCTAGAGACAGTGAGGTTTTCCTGGTAGAAGACCAGAATTTCTTTCAAATAACATAATATTGCTTTGCATGAAAGAGCAGTGGAAAATACGTGTTGGGAAGATGCTGGAAGGTTATTTATCTCTCTAGAAAGGTTATTTGTTTTATTATTGCCTGATAACCAAGCTGCTGGGCATCCTGACTAAGAGGTCGTGCTTTGGCAGACCTTCCTTGGCTCCTAAAATATTTTGAATGCGATAACACCCTTGAAAGAAGATTAAATAACCAACTCAAACTGCTTACTAGGTTTATTTTCCTGCCCAATGCTATGAATTCCTCAGTCCAATAGGTTTCTTTACCATAAACCACTGGGAAAAAAACACTCAAGATATAAACCCATCTTTCTAATACTCAGTAGCTATCATTGCTTCTGCCTTTTTTAAAGGCTTTGTCCTGTACTTGACCTTCAAATGTTTGTAGCTAGCTGATCTGGAACTTTTTTGACTCCACAGCTGTCTAAACTAAGGGTGCTGACATTGCTTAGAGATCCTTCTGTGCTTGCGTGTATATGTGAATACTGTTTCCAAAAGAATAGATGTATATTTACTTTAACATGACTCAGAATCTTGGAAAGCTTGTACTTCTTTATCATATTAACTGAGAACTGCTAAGCTCTTGTTAGCCCATGCATGTTGTGGCATGAGAAACCAAAGGTATGCAATAGGCTGGTTTTCAGCAGGTAGAGGAAATGTAAAGGGTTGTTGCCCTCTAGCTAAGTGTGATAAATTTGCTCGAGTAATATTTCACAGATGTGCTGGCTCTTTTGGCAAACAAGGTGAAGATCATAGGAAATCTCTTCACTTAAAGCATAAAAAATAAAGTTTTGAAGACAAAGTTCTTAACCGCAACAGAGAACCACATTGAACTAAAAGATGGGCTGGAGTACCACTGTCCAGGCGCAAGAGTTAACACAATCTTGCAGTGAGTTTCTGTTTTATTTGTTTTCTCCTACTATAGCTACACGCTGCATGAAATACGTGAGGCTGCTTTGGAAAATCCATTGCCTGTCGCAAGATTCTCTGTGCTAAACTTAATCGTCTAGCTTTATTTTTAGAAAGCTCATAGTTGCTTTCTTCAATGCATGTAGGGAAAAGAGGGCAAAATGCCAGCCAGGTCCAGCAAAAGGGAGACCTGGCTCCAGAGGTGAAAAGTTTAAGATAAAAATAATAAGAATCACCATAAATAGTGATATTTCATAATATGAAAGGAATAAAAATCTTTACTCCAAAGGTATAGTTTTCATGTGGAGGAAATAACAGAATGTTTTCTGTGCAATCAAAACTGTGTTTATACAAAGTATAAAATATACTAGTAAGAGATAAATATTAGACATAGAGATAGTTTGTGGAATTTCTGGATGAACAGAGTAGGAGATGCTCAGCATCTCGGTGCAGTTTGGCACTCACCTGAAGTGGGGGATAGGGGATCACTTGTTACTCTTGGTGTTGGTTTCTCCACATACATTGGGGTAAATTGCAGTTTTCCACCCCTTGTATCTAGTCCTGGAAGTCTAGGCATATACAAACATCCAATCTCAAAGTAAAGGTCTCTTACACTTGTACCTCTCACCTACTCCTTACTGGTACAGAAACTAGAAACCACTCAGGTCCCAAAGTGGGGTGAAAGTGCAGAGCACCATTGCCTCCTTCTTATCCTGCAGCAGTGTATGGGTAGGATGTGACAAGTCGAATTGTGCTTGTCAAAGGGACATGATAAAGCAGTGTTTCGATTTTCTTTTTTTGTTTGCAGGCTAAGCTTGAAGCCTTTGTTAATTTGAGCCTGGTCACCAATACGAGACATTCAGTGAGAGGTTTATATGGGACAATGTGTGAATATAGCTCTAAACCCAGAAAATTTGACAGTAGAGAGGAAAGAGAAAAGGCAGAGTAATGTAACCACTTATGTCCTTCCCAGCCTCAAGTGAGGGGTTAGCCTGTGTAACAGTGGTTTACAAACTTTTGTGAAGATAGGAAAAGACACTGTCCAATCTCCTTTTAATTGCTTCCCATGCTATAAATGAAGGTTTCCTTAGCTCCACAAAGAAACATGACAAGTGGGGATTGAATTTCATTTTCCATGGCAAGCACCTAACCCACCTCCTGTCTGTTTCCAGAGGGGGATACAACCCTTATCTCTGAAGAAGTGCTCGAGGTATGTGTGTATAAGGTGAGAAACACCCTGTGCCTGTTAAGAGGGAGAGGGAGCATCTGTAACCCCCAGCTGTCCTCCTCCCCCAGATATGCATCTTCAATCTCATGGGCAGCAGTCTCTGATATGTTTATCCTTGTTACACCCTTCAGAGACAAAGCAAAGCCATTGGAGCCATTGCCCAGGGGAGGGTATAAAATCCAGAGGCCTGAACTTGGGGCCCCACTTGCTGAGGTTGGAGGGGTCTTAGTGTGCATTTCCCTTAAATGAGGGATCAGTGATGTACTGGCCTTTGAACACAGAAGGCATTTTGTATCTAGGTTGTTTAAAACCGGTTGTTTTATCTGACCCCACTATCTCATGGCTGCTGCCTGGCAGGCAAAATGGTCACAGGGCAGTGGGAAGCCTCAGTGTCACCTTCTGGCAAGCGCAACACTGTGCTGCCTTTGTACTACAGGGATGCCAACAACGGGGAGAGGGGGAGTCAGCCTGCCCCAAAGCATCCTACAGCATACAAGGGAGCCCTGGGAACAGTTTAGACATAGCTCAAGTTCTATCTCTCCAAAGGAAGTGGTGGTGGAAGACTTAAAGAAGCCTCAAAAGGCCTTATTGTACCCCTTATTATGTTTCCATGAGTGTGTGATCTCACACATTATCAAAACTCCACGTGACCACATTACTGCTGCTTTTTAACATACAGGGGATGAACTTAATTTGTTTTACCTTTATTTTTTTTGTGATTTAGGGTTTGGGTTTTTGGGGGGGAACTGACAGCAAATTGAAACTAGGAGCATATGCTTGTGGCATAAATAGCAAAGTGGAACTACCTGTCATTTGGGCTAGTTTGGTTCTGATTGAACATTTCATAAAGTGCAGTTTTTTTTCTCCCCCCCGTCCCCCCCCATTTTAATTTGGGAATTTCTAGCAATCCCAAGAATCAGTGGAGCTCAAGGAGAGGGTACAGTCATTCACATGATGGAAGGAAAACGTTTAGGAGGGGAAAAAAACCGCAAAAGATAAATCTTTAAATGCAGGGGAATCAATGCCCAGAAGTGTTACAGAAGGCACTCATCCAGATTTCCCCACAAAAACGCACACTAACAGCAGTTACACAACTTTTCAGATCACCACAGTGATTTGGAGGACGCTTTACTACTTATTGTTTTATGTAGCAACAGACAGAAGAAGTGGAGTTAACAGAATTATACAGACACCTTTTCCCCCTCTCAAACACCCAAAGGGTTACATCTGTCTTTGCATTATTAGGCTTTATATTATTCCACCATCATACAAATGAGGCTGCTTTCAGTCACAGCTTCAGCTCACATGTCTAATAGCTTTTAAAACATAAAGGAGGGACACAACGATGATTCCGTATTCAAAAGGTTGTGAACTGGTTTTGATGTGTGCATTTGCCTGTCTATACGAGGGGTAAGGGGAGGAGAAAAGGGTGGGAGAGGAGTTGCGTTAGGTCCCTCCTTTAAAAGTGTCAGAGTCTAACCTGCACAGAACAGGGAAAGCCCCCAACAACCTTCAGGAAATAATATAAAAGCAAACCTCAGAGGTAGAAGGAAATACCCAAAAGGAGAAGACTGCAGCTTGCAGTAATCTGTAAATGATTGCTGGCAAAGACTGGAGGCTTCAAGCTTGAGCTGTGTTTGCTCCAAGAGAAAGCCAAGAAGGACGGTGTTAATAAAGAGAGATTTAACTGAGGGCTGTGCTTGGAATAAAGTGGGCTACAAAAAGGTCAAATTTGATCAGTTGGAGCAGATTACAAGGGCTTTAAAAGGCAGTGGTAAAGAAATGAAACTGGGACTGTGAAGCAATATAGCACAAGATTGATTTTGGGGGTGGAGAGAAGCTGGGACAAGTGCTTATCAGCTTGAGAAGGAGGAAGAGCTGTGCTGGGTTTGTTGTCATTCCCACACTGAGTAGAGTACTTGCTGCTTTTGTGGTTAGGCTTCCCTGCCGTGGGTTTTGGTTTGGTTTTTTTTCCATCTTATATATATATATATATTATCTTTACTATTCCTACAATGGTGTCTATAATCTCTGACTTGGATCCTCTGAAAAGCTGGAAAGTTTTAAGGTAGGCCTATGTTTTCTTCTGTTTGGTACAGGCATTTTTGGTTTAGCCCTAAATTAGCGGGAGCTTGAGTTATAATCGAAATGTGAGCCCTGGGCTTAAGTAAGAGAAAAGTTTCTGGTAATTAGAGCCCTTTTAAGGCACAGCAAACCTTTGAGCAGATGTTTAGAGAGACCCGAGGGAGCTTTTTTAAATCTACTTCTCCGTGTTACAGTGCAGAGAGGGTTTTTTTTCCTTTCTTTCTTCCTTTTCCTATAAGGAGAGGTTGCTCCGCAAATTCAATTTAACAGTGAAGCCTCACACCAGTTGAAACTGCTGGATTAACCCTCTGCTTTCCGCACCGTACTCCGCAAGGGAAACTTCAGAGGGGCAAAAAACAGCATGAAAGTTGAGCAAGGAGTGGGAAATAGTCCGGGAGGGTGGGGAAGGGGAAGGGGACAAAGGTGCTTGTTTCGTTTCTTGTTTTGTTGTTGAAACTTCCACACTTTGTTGTCTCTCCAAGGCGTGTGTTTGGTACTTAAAAGTTTGATGCTTTGCAATCAGTTTGTACTGATTTTTACCTTCAGCACTGCTGTTTTTCTTTGTATAGTGAAAAAGGGTAACTTGAGCTGCTAAAAAGAAGGGAAGGGGGAATCATTGTTAACGCCTGCTGCAGCTATTACAGCTCCACAGTGTTAAATGACCTTGTTTAATGCTGCTTGTAAGTGCCTTATTGAGTGTCCGGACATGCAGAAAGTTTGCAGATGGTTTGCAGAAACTTCACTGGAAATATCTGGGCATGTAGACGATGAAAGGAAATAAATGAATGAAATAAAAGTAGTTAAATGTAAAACTAAATACATTTTCTTCAGCTCTTATGCAAAACATGAAGCTGCACCTAATATTAATGCAGAATTCTGTTATTTAAAGGGAGTAAATTGCAAGTGGTTTGAGAGGGTATGTGAATTGTGGTATTATTATGATATATACAATAGTAATAATACAGTATATTTTAGCTTCTTACTGTAGTGTTTTAAAGAAGTTATTAATGTGTCCTGAGCTGAAGGAGGAAAAACAACCCTTCGAAAGTCAAACCATAAAGTTTACTTACATAAGTAGTTTTTTTCTTTTTTCCTCACATTTGCAGAACATTGAACTTTTCTGCTTTGGAAGTTTGAATTTCTCTGTCAGTCTTCTGAGCCTGTGCATAGGAATGTGAACTGAGATCCTTTATCCTTGACTGTGGCATGGGACTTGGCACAGCGGTCTTAGTGCAAGTTTGTTTTGTTGGTTTGGTTTGTTTGGGGCTCTTTTCAAGTCATTTAGGACTGTCAGCACGGCATGATGAATTTCTATTCGACTTTCAAAGCCTCAGTGTGGATGTTAGCTCAAATGTATTATGCGGGATAGTGGAGTGCTGTGATTGGCATCTGGGGTAAATAGTCAGGTTACATCAGACCAGAGCAGGGGTGACTGCTGTGAGTCATCACCAGTGAATGCCAGAAAAGGACTTTTGCAGAGCTTCATATGTGTTGTCTTACAGCCTGTGCTCCAGAAAAGCTATTCTAGGAATTACTTTAGAAGTTCATCTCACTCTATGAGACTGATTCCTCTGCTAGTCAAGTCAGGTGATGCCAGGTTCTTGCTGTGTTGAGGGATGACACAGAGGACTTGAAAGTTGAAAAGATGGAAGGAGGAGACACTGTTGCCCACTCAAAGAATCCTGCTTTCTTAGAAAAACGATGTGTTTGCATGACTGTAAAAAAAATATCTCCTTGGCACTTTTTCCCTATAGCATTGTGACATTTCCCAGTGTTGTGTGTGTATCTGGAGATCAATTGTATGGACGCAGAGTAGGTCAAAGGTGTGATTAAGTCAATTTTACTGGACGTGTCTGTGTGTAGTTGCAGTGTATGATTACAGCAGGAACCCTGTATGAATGTGGCATTGTGTTGATCAGCTGCAGGATGCAGAGGGTTAAGGGGTGGTGCATCACAATATGTAACATAAGTGAAATAGTCACTGACAGTAAAAAGCTAGAAGAAAACGTGCAGTTCATATGGCTTATGACTTACTACATTGAAATGCTGCTTCTGCCTTTCATAAATTTCAGTTCCTCTTCTGCAGGCCAATTTCCAGCTTGTTTGATGTTTCTGAGCTTATTTTTAGTGCCTCTTCTCCATGTACAAAGGAGCCTATAGCTAATATTCATAAGAAACAGAGAAATGTTTCTGCGTGCTGCTCTTAGGTGGCATGTAGCAATTCTTAAGAGCCAAATGAAATGGTGTAGCAAATGCTATGCTCAGCTCAAGAGTAGCATCCTATGGCAGCAAATGCTCAACTTTGTTTTCCCTGTGCTTCTACTGTAATTCTGTGACTCACACACAGTTTGAGACCTGCTTAGCTGGGAAAAAACTGAAGGATGCAGATTTCAGGGAAGCAGGGCAAGGGGGAGGAATAATGGCATTTGGGCTCCATAATTCTCAGGGGCTCCGTGCAGCTATGGACTGCCTTGGTGCTGGTTACCATCACCTCAGCTGAGCTCTGGCTCTTCTGCCCTGCTCCCCAGATCCACTGGAAGCACATCCTCTTGCCCTCTGAATAAAGGTAATAACAAAGGAAAAGGTACAATACAACAACAGACAAGGCTGTGGGAGGTAATGGAGCCTGATGGGTGTGAGGTGGTATTGGAGGACGGCAGGGGATTTGTTGGACTTTAACCAGCAGCAGTGGGAGGGCTAGAAGATGTATCAATGGCAATAAATGGCAATGTGGTGTGTATATATAATATTACATCAGGCCTCCCTCTTCTGTTGTCTGTCTGGGGTAGGACAGCGAGGGTTGCAATACTTTCTGGCAAGCCTCAGCACCCACTGGGTTCACATTACAGCAAGGGGGGAGGAACTTGGGCTCTAAACACGGTTTAATGTGCAGAACAAAACCCACTTCAGAAAGTATTTTCTTTCACTGGATTTCTTGATAGTGATCTGAATATTGAAGTTACTGGAAAGTAATCTCTGATAGCTCATGGATTTGTTCTTTCCCTCCTGTTGTCTCTCTTCAGATAAGCTCCCAGCATAAAATCTATTGACATTAACACAGTGCTGCCTGATCTTCCTTTCTAGATGCCTTCTCACTTTCCAGAGTGACTACAGTAAGTGCCATGTCTGTTGTACTCTTTGGAGCCAGGAGAGACTGGCAAAACTTCAGGCCTTTTAAATATCCTTCAGAGCCTTACAGCAAATGGCGTGTGCTTGCCCAGCCCTTCACAGACACAGGAATCCCATTTACTTACATCCAAAATGATACGGGAGTTGGAAGTCCAGAGACCCTCTAGTGCATAAGAGACCAAGATCAGCTCCTGTGACTCCAAAGATATCTCTAATCCCTGTTTGAAACTTCCTTGTACATCTTAGATGTGGTTTTGTTTCTCATATGTGATAAGGACACCTTTGGTCACTGTTTCTGAAGTGACCTGTGCTCTGGGCCTCTACAGCAGCTAAAGCATAGCAAGGAGAGGCACTACAAGAGAACAAAATACATCTCTCAAGGCCATGTCTATGCTACTGCTTTTCTCCCTTAATTTGCTCCAACAGGGCTAAATGCAGCACTATAAATCACATGAACTACCTATACAGGGAAGACCTTGTCCCCCCTTTGCATTCCTGTCTGAAGAAGTATGTGACCTTTCTATGGACAAAAAAGTGGGATTTAACTTGACTTTGCAACCTCAAGGTGAAATACAAAGAATAGGAGTGCTCACTCAGATGAGCAGTGAATTTACAGTCTGCAGCAGTGGATCTTGCTGTGCTACTCTGCATTCAAACGACCTGCATTTCACAAAAACTATTGAACTGGCCCGGAAAGCTTGGCTGGTGGAGTTGGGAACATCTTGTTTGGAACATGCCATGTGTCAGGCAGATGTACCAACTCAAATGTTCTCTCTAAAATGCCTTTTCCCACCACACATGCCATCCAAACAACCTGTAAATGGTTTAGCTTTTCAGGAAAAAGAAGCCATTTTCATGCTTGACAAGTCAGTCCAGAGGGAGCAATTTCAGCCTTGTTGGTGTTTGTATTATGAGCTATTTTGGGTAAGTAGCCCTATCATTGCACCCAACTCCTGCTCCTGTGATTGCCTATAGCTTGAATAAAGTGATCAAACTGGGGAAGAGGGGGGAAGTTCACACAACAGCTCCAATTTAGTTGTTGGCACAGAGCAATAAACCAAGACCAAACACTGATGTGTGAGTCTTATTCTTGCTTTAGCTTTTGCTTAAGCAAAGCTTAAGATAAGGCATTCTGCATTGTATTCAGTATCAGAATAGACCAGTTGAATGCTTGAATCCCCAGCACAGGAAAAAGGGGGTAAAAGAATCTTACTTCACATGTGCTTTACTCTGAGGATCAAAACAATGTTGTTTCCACCCACTACTTAAAACCAAAAGAAAGCAAGTCCTGAAAGTTTGGCTCATGGCTATAATGCTGGACTCCATCACCATCAGATAGATAATGGAATTTCAGATGTCAGTGGACAATGCAAATTCCCCCCTATTGCCACAATATGCTGGGTTAAAATAAATAAATACACACAAATTGGGGTGTGTATCATGTAATAACTGGAAAACACGTTTCAGAAATGGTTTTCCAGTTAACCCCTCCAACAACACACAACATGTCAGAGATGGTGCTGAAAGGGTCGGTCATAAATCCCATAAATTAGTGAGGGTCACGTACATCCCGAGTTGTGACACCAGTGAGATGATGGTTGGTTCTTAAGCTCTGATATGCAAAATATGAGCAGCAAAACAGTCTGGATTCCTCTCCTTTCATATTGAATGACTCTGGAGTCACTCAAGTGCATAATACTGGGATGAAAATTTAGGGCCAGCTATATCCAAATATGAGGTTTTAATCATTTTTCCATCTTTTGTATCTGTGATTCCTCTGCGCTTTATTGAGGACCATGCTGGCAGTTCTTCTTGGTTTGTTTCTTTTTCTTAGAAATGCAGGATCTATGGGGTGATTGGAAAAGTGAAGATAACAGAAAATAGCAGATTAGGATGTAACACACTCCTGCACCCATTGTGATGGCTGAGAAAGTCATCCAGTCCTTCTCTAAGCCGGTGAAGATTTATTCTTGCATCTTTATTTTCCCCTGATTAAAATTCAATATCTCTCCTTTCAATAAGAGGTTATTCTCCACTGTTTTACTAAAAACAATCCACTTTTCATAGTAAGCCTGTATACAAGCGTATTATATCTTGTTCATTTGGACATGAGTTGTTAAATCTTCCATGTACTTTATGGGGGATTTAACCATCCAATTCAAATGAATGCTCTTTCACAAAGAGGTTTACTTGCCATTGCTGCTATGTTCCTTTGCCTAATTGTTTAAATTGCCCCAACCCCTAAAACATAATATGAAATGACTGTGCCAGCAACACAGATGCCTAGCAAGAGTGTGATGGTAAGTGTCCAGTAACACTGTGATCCAGCCACCAGTGATGCACAGTTCAGGGACTTCCTATGCCAGCAGTGATGTCTTTTTCTTGAGGAATGCTTCCTCCATGAATCTATCTGGTTTTGCAGTTGTAGCTTGGAGCCCACAACATCTTGCAGCAAGGAAATTCTGTGGTTTACACTTTCCTGGTTGCGTTATGCTACAAAAGCAGTGCTTTGGCAGGGCTCTCTTTATGTTAAGTTTGTCTTGTGTCTGTGTTTTGGGACATGTGGTAGCTGTTTTGAGTGGTTTCCCTGCTAAGGCCTTAAACACCGAGTTGAGGTTCCTTCTTTTTGAGGGGAGATTGTGTTACTTCTGAATCTATTTTACCCCTAAATTTCACTTCTGATCCTTGGGTGACAGGATCTAGTGGAAGGGGTCCCTTCCCATAGCAGGGGGGTTGGAACTAGATCATCTTAAGGTCCTTTCCAACCCAAAGCATTCTATGGTTCTATGACCTGTGATTAGTGACATCCAGTTACATGGATCCACACAGTGCAGGATGCAGGTAAAATAAAGATCATCCTTTCCTACATGCACTACTTAATCATACTGATTTTCACCTACCACTTCATACTCTTCATCTCTTAAACCAGTAAGAGTCTAATTTACTCCTGCAGATCTCTGCAACTTTTTCCTAACTGACCCACTACTGATGTTAAGCTTTGTTTAATTCTGTACTCAGTAGAACTGAAATAAGGAGGAACTTGGCTGTATAAAGGAAAGGTACCTGGGCAGTGGCAGTGTTACATTGTGACTTGAGAGATGAGGTTATAATTTCAAGGTTTTCCCAGCCTTTCAGTGTCAGTTTGGGTGAGTTACCTAATCTTTGTGTGCTCCAGTTCCCACAACTAAAATGGAGTTGTTAATACCTATTTTATCGACTTTGGCTGTAAACTTTTCATGGCTATAGAGATGTACAGCTCTTTCCACGTAAAGCCCATAGCAGTGAGGGCTCAAACCTTGGTCTGGGCTTTTCATGACCTGCCCTCACAAAAATAACTTACTTCACTGAAACTAGAATTTAGCTCTTTTTGAGAACAAGTAATTCCTTGGTCATTTACTAAAACCCTTTCTTCACTATTTCTGCCTTTGCAATGCAGTTCCACAGAGGAGCCACTAGAATTCCCCACATGCACCAGCTTTTTTCCAAGAAGTTATTAGCCTGAACCTAGTTTTAAGCCTGAAACCCAGAGCTGAATGATCTGGCTGAGCTTTGTGTAATGGTAAATTACTTAGCTTGGGTGTCTGGGTTTCTTATTATTCCCCTTTGGGTTTTTCTCTGTGTGTGTGTGATACTTCCAGTCAGTAACCCTTTATCAAAATGTGTTAAGTTCTGTTACTGTTCTGCTTTATTAAACTGCCTCCAAGCTTACTCTTTCCTTTAGTATGCAAGTTCTTTCTCTGCATAGCTGCTTTTTTCATGTCTGATAGGTGCATATGTGAATAATTCTTTTCATAGGCTCTATCCATTTTCCTAATCTTTTCCTCAGTTGACATACAACTTTACTCACCTGTATTCCATCACATTTATTCAGTGATACCTGTGCCACATGGCATTTTCCCAGCCATCAGTAATGTAACCACTTGTCTGCATGCAGTCATTAGAGCAGGGGTGTCATTAGAGCAATGAAACTCTTCTAGTAGTTATTATTACAGCATTGCCTGTATAACAGGCTTTGTTTTGTTCAAGATAGATTCATTAAAGATCTCTTGCACCCCTGTTAGTCTCAAGTGCTGGACAAAGGATGAAGCAAAGGTGCAAATCACCAAGGAGATTTGCAGACTCTCTTCCTGGGCCTTTACATCAAGACCAAGAAGATTTTTACTTTGTTTGACCTGAGCAGGAGCTGAATTTCTTATCTGCAGGGAAAATGCTCTGACTGTTCTCTATGGGTGCTGTCTTGTGAGCCTCCCAAGGAACCTGTTCAGACTCCAGAGCTCTAAGACTCCTGAAAAATGCTCTGTGGCACTAAAAAAATTCTTAGCATAACCTAAATTTTGCTATTTACCCTCTGAACATGCCTCTACTGATTAGATTCAATTTTTCCTGAATAAGGAACCCAAACAAACCAACCTTATGAATCACATAGAATAGAATGATAGAATAGAATAGTTAGGGTTGGAAGGAATCTTAAGATCATCCAGTTCCAACCCCCCTGCCATAAGCAGGGACACCTCACACT
>JBAFWW010025632.1:0-16566 GCA_036873685.1 Agapornis canus
GTCCTTTTTATGTTGAGGACACCAGAACTGCACACAATGCTGCAGGTGAGGTCTCGCGAGAGCAGAGGGGCAGGATCACCTCCTTTGACTTGCTGGTCACGCTTCTTTTGATGCAGCCCAGGATACGGCTGGCTTTCTGGGCTGCAAACTCACACTGAAGCCAGTTCATGTTCATTTTCTCGTAGAAATGGCAAAGTCCAGGCCTTTGTGGCAGCTGTCACACAGTCGTCAGAAGTTTTGCTTTCTACTCCGGCATCTCAGACTGTCACTGACCGTTTTAAAGACATGCTTGCATAGCCCAGCTGATAAATGTCTTTAGAATCACGGAAAAAAAGTAATTGTTTACAAAATATGGTGTGTTTTGAAAGTCTGCGTTTGGTTTTGTTGTTAGAAAGTAAGTTTGTGTAGCTAAAGAAGAAGTGTTACAAAACAGCCTTATTAAGCAATCATGTCTTCAGATGACTGTACAGAGACACACAAGTTCCTGTTTAGATTTAGTTAAGTAGATATGGTGAAAGAATATCATTACCTTGAGTTTTCATGTTTTTCTTACTCTATTATGTCATAACTTCAGCCCACACTGAAATGGGTCACTGCTTCTATCATGTCAAGAAAATATGGCAAGGACGTGGTTCATACAATGTTTACTGCTTGTTTCATGAAACAATTTCATGCTCAAATTTGTGCTGGAAACAGAAATACCTGCTATTACTGACTGCTTGGCTGAAACAGCACGCAGCCCTTACCCTCCGGTTTGGGATACTCTAGCATGCTGAGCATTTCCTCATACACACAACACCAGCATAGTTAGCTCTCATCTCTTCCTTTGCACATGCAGCCTTTGGTGTGAAGGTCATTCTAGGATTAAGGGAGGTAAGTGGTGCACTAGAACTCTTAGGTGCTAGTTCCTCGGTTGTCTAGATCAAGGAGCTCATTTGGGAACACCAGTACTCCCTTCTATTGCTTATAGCAGAGTTTCCTCATGAATAATTAGGCTTTCCATGAGAAAATAAGGATCAGGTGAGATGAAGGAAGCTGTGGTGAATGACAAGATCCCATTCTGACATGGAAGTGACCCATGAGCAATCAGGGAAAGTGGCTGGAGTTACAAGCATGGAAATTTTCCCAAGACCTCCTGGATAATATAACCTTGACCTGTTGTTAGGAGTGCAGTTCATCCCAGTTCTGCGGCCAGACTGAAATGATTCTGTTCCCTGTTAGTACAGTAAAAGTTCTTTAGATGAAATCCTGGCTTTAGTGAAACCTGTTAACTGCTCCAGTCCTCAACAGGACTAGAGTTTTAGCCTTTATTTTATGGGCTTTTCTCACTAAGTACATATACTTACATATAAAAGAAAGAAATCAGAGATGTTGCTGTTATTGATTCACTGAACACATTTCATAGATTTGGTTCCCTCTACTCAAACCAAGAACTGAGGTCAAATAGTCCCTTTCCTTTTATTTAAACTGAACATTGTGATGGTCAAAGAAGGATCACAGTGTGGGGTTTTTTCATAATAAATTGGCATCAAATTTTTTAAAACTATGTTTGACAATCAAAAGTTTTTGTTTAGAGTTATTTATGGTTAGGGGTTTCTGAATGGCAATATTTATGTCTCAGCTGGGGAGGAGAATCATCACAGTAGCAAAGAGAGAATAATGTATGAATATCACTACTGGATATGACAGCAGTACTAGCAATCTTTTCCTGTGAGTGGATGTATAGCTGTTCGTTGATAAGTTCCTCACCATCTGTATGTTGTATATATTCACTAATTAGAAATGTCTAGTACCAGACTCACAAGTAGTTATCTGAGTGTTCAACCCCCTTTTTTTATCTACTTTTCTCGGTATCCTTTTTAATTTACCTGAATATGAAGGTAAATATATTACTGTTTTCACAATATATACTGATGTCAACAGTAAAAAATACTTGTTATTTCTCATTCTTAATGTTTACATTAAATATACTGTCATCTGTCTTAGTAACAAAGCCTAAAGTCAGTGTGTATCCTGAGGGAATAACCATAACTTTGAAAGAGAAAGAATAAACTTAACTTGTGAGAAATCTGCAAATTAATATCCATTGTTCATACTGCTGATTAGAGACTACGCATGAATCACCAAACGCTGAATTCAGAAGAATAAATTATATCATTTGTCTAAGATCATATGACACAAACGCACTAGAATTTAAAATAACACTTATTTTCTAACCAATACTCCTCTCTTTAACAGGAACAAGAAGATATAGTAAACCTACTTCAAAATAGTTGATGGTGCTGAAGGCAATAGTTTACATTTGGTAGTTTTATTTTTCTCTGAGTAAATACAATTGTGGTAGTATAAACCCCTCTGTATAATTCCTATTCCTAAAACCTGCCCTTTTATTTAACCACTTAATTCACAAATTCTATAAAGCCATGATTGTTAACTTTATTTTTTTAAATATAAACACAAGTCTATTATAAAAAGCATACTAGGGGCCTTTGGAAGTCATTTCTTTCTGTGTTTAAATAAATGTTGAAGTAATTTAAAATCCTTAATTCATAAGTAATAAAAATAAATTAAGCAATGTGTCCCATTTTATCAGTCCTGATTCTAACTTCTGATTTCCTCCCACCATTTTATGTCTAAGAGAATACAAATTTTTAAAAAAGTCAGTATGCATAAGGAAATAGGGTATTGATATTGTAGATTCCATTTACTGTATTCCTCTGAAGGCAATGTGTATTTGCAGTGCTTCTTTTGCTATGCCAACATGTATATAACACTCTAATGGCAGGAAATATCAACACAATAATAGCTGCAAGTATGTATGTAGAATATATCTGTGTATTGCAAAAAATAGCAACAAAAAATCTGATACATCTATCACTTTTAAGATATTAAGCAATATATTGGTGACTATGCTTACTCCACAGGCTATCTGAAGATCATATTTAATGCTTTTTGCTAGCTCAACTAGAGCTTGATATCTGTTTAATCCAGTTTCCCCTTCAGGCATTTCTAGAGATACTTATGGTCTCTGCACATATATAATGCTTTCAGTTTGAAAATGAAGCCATTATTACAGTGAATTTTCAAAACTGCTGAAATCTTGGGCATCTGTGCAGCCTGCAGCGTTTTGAGGAAAAGTTATACTGTAATTGCTCTTTATTTTTGTTTTTATAAGTGCTGTGAACAGTTCAACAGTGTTTTGTGAACACTGAAATACACAAAAGGTACACATCTATAATATTGAAAACATAGAAGTATATGGAATACAGCCTAAAGACCATATGCTATTTTCTCTTTGTTTATATGGTGCAGAACTGTATTTAGGATTTTTGTTAGCAGCACTCAGTTAACTTACCAAGTCTTTAAATCAGTATGACAAAAAAACGCAGACTTACCCTGTGTTGTAAATACCCTCACTGGGCTCCTATTCTGTTAATTTATTGGAGGCATAAAGGAGCTGACCTTTTAAATCCACAGTGTAAAAAAGAAGCTCTTCAGAGTATGCCAGATATCCTAACTTTCATAGTTTTCTAATAGTCAAATTTTAGGATGACCTATTGGTATTGCTGTTCAGTTGTATTCTTTCTAAATCACCATATCCATAGTTCTGCTATAAAACCTAACTTTTGCATTAAGTACAATATTTTTTTAAAGGCATTATGGACATAAATGAGGGGTTTTAGATCAAAGTCTCCTTAGACTTTGACTTTTACAGTGACTTTAGATCAAAGTCACTGTATAATATTCACACATACAGGATCTGTCCTAAAAATTGCCAGGCAGTCTGCTTTTGCTGGATCCCTTTTGAATCTTGCAGTTGAGTTACACTCTAAAATTTCCTTTATCAGACTCTCATTTTACATACACAACTTATGGCACTGATGTTTTTGTCCTTTGCTTTAAGGTGGGCTGTCAATTTATGCTGTGATATATAGCATAGTCGTCATCCATCAGAGATGTGCTCCCTTTACCTTTGGAAGAATGTTTCTCCACATTTTTGGTTTGCACTCCAGGTCCATATAATATCTTTCAGAAATGTTAAGGAAATTACATGATTCATCAGGGAAAACTCATGCAAACACTGCCATCCATTACCCATTTCTGACAGACTTATCCTGTTATCTGTCAGCTCATTGTACATCCTGAAAATTCACTACGAAGGAGTAGCCAGCCACTGTTGACTGAAGACTTGAACTTCAGAGTCTATATAAAGTGTGAAGGGATATATTTGCTTTCATGCTGAGAAATTTGCATTCTTCTGCAAATCACATAGTAAGCAGAGAAAAATGGAAAAATGACTGGTTTATTGGAAAAGTCTTGGGGTGGTTTTCCACTATTACCAAACTTACTCTCTGTGAAGCTGGCATTTATCTTGATGGGGCATTTATACCAGACTGTTAAGTGATTTGAAAGTTCCATTGTCACATTTGCTCATATTCCATAATACACGTTAGACAGATGATTCCTACATGCTTAATCCATTCTTCTTCCCCAAAGAAAGGGCAGGATTACTTGTTTGAGCCAGAAAGGATATGCAGCACAAAGATATCAGAAAACAACTGATTTCAGAGCTAATGATCCCATTAGTGTTTTAATGAACTTAACATCACTGTTTTTACCTAAGCTAAGAGGTTGAGGTTGTTTTTTGGGAGAAAACTCACAGCCTATACTTAATTCCAAAACCAGAGACTTTATTCCAAGTTTACTTTTTAAATATTGTCCTGGGTTACCAAAACAGGTATGTGATTATTAAGTTCATCCATAACAACCAGAGATTGGTTAATCTGAATATAAACACCGGGGCAGTGGGTCTTGGAGCTAGATTTATTGAAATTGCTGTCTGAGTTATTACAGATTTCCTAGATGACATATTCAACATGTCTTTTGCAGTGGTAAATTACCATTTTGTTTTGCAGTGTATTGAAATTAATCTACTACATACAGAAGCCTGTCTTTTCATTTAGATAATTATTGACCTAGTTTTTCTATTCTTTTTTTTTCAGTGAACCTGATGGCAAAAGCTGCACACTTTCTGTTACTGCAGAAAGTTAACACAGGGTTATCTTTCTGCATAAGATGACTGACTGCATTTTAGGCAGAAATGAAAAGAGTTCAGAGGTAAGTGACAAAATTAATTAAACTCAAGGAAAGTCTTCCATATGATTAAGAATTAGAAAATTTAAGTTTGAAAAGAAATGGGTAAGAAGAAACATGAAGAAGGAGACTGTTAATGTCAGGATAGTTTCAAACTGTGGGGATTCGCCCACCTTCCTTCGTCTTAAGCATCTTTGTGGAAACCAGAAACAGAATTAAAAATAGTCACTTGCCTAATCCTGCTGTGTCAATCCAATGTTTGCCTAGGTTCTCCTCAATTTAAAATTCATACACATGCTGCAGAGCCCACAGGCCACTTTAAACCTGCCTGACAAGTGATGACCAAAGCCTTCAGAAAGGCTCTCCTAACATACCTCTCCTACAGCTGAACTTAGAGCTGATCCATTGAGAAAACTGGAGCAGAGAAAGGCAGAAGTGAGCCTCAGCTTGCCCAGTTTTGAAAGAGCACAAGAGCCCTTCTTCCTGATGTGTGGGCATGGCCGCTCCTCCCTCTGCCAGGAAGAGTTCTCTGCCTGTCTCTAAGTGCTGCAGAGTAGTATCACATGGCTAGTAGGGTAGGCATGGGTAGGCATATTGACCCTTTTGACCCTTCTTCTTATGGGTGTTTCATAGTGTATATGGCAAGGGATGACTGAAGATACAAGCAGCTGAGCTAAGGCTTTCTGCATCACATGCCAAGAATATTGCTCCCCTTAAGAGATAATATGGACATAACCATTATCTGTTTTTTATTGTTATCATGATACTTCCATGCAGTCAGTTTTTGTTTTCTGAAAACTGTTGCACAAATCTTCTTTCACTTGGATTATACAAATGATATTTAAGAACATACTCCATATGAAAAGCTGAGGCAATAACACACCAGAACACTGTTTTAATGTCCCATAGAAGTAAGAAAATAAGCTCTGTTTTACCAGGAGAAGACTTTTCTTTCCTGAGCAACATGTTCCTTTTAGAAGTACCTCAATGTGGATGTTCCTGTTCAGCCATTTCATTGGTGCAAAGAAAAGACAGGAATCTTTTTTATATAAGTATTTTACTTATCTCTTTAAAACACTATGTGTTGTGCAAAAGACTGTTTAAAAATATAGAACATGGAAAAGCAAGTCTGCAAAGATATGTGTATGAGGGAGGTGAGCATAACTCATTATCCCTATACTGTCAGCATTTACAGCTTTTCCATGGCCTGCGTACCTCCTCTGTCTCCATCAGGGACCATGCCTCATCACACTATGCATATGAGTATATGCATGAGTAGGTGTGCCTGCATAGATGTGCAGGAAGCAACACTTACGAGTAGGACAACTGTATTGATAGTAATGGCAAGTTTGTGTGGGTGAAGGTAGATGTACTGTGTCTTATAAACCTAGGACAACAGGAAACAATGGCTCATTAAAGCCATATGTAAGAAACAGACAATTTACCTAGTAAGTCACAAATGATTCATGTGCAAAAAAAAGCCCCCATATCAAAATTCAGAGTAATTACTGTTGAGTCATGCAGACAATACCTACACCATGTCATGCACACATAGTGTAGGTATTGCCAAGACATGACACAACAGCAATAACCTTGGGTGGGGAGAAGGGAGGTACCACTTCAAAATCCTGGGTGGGGCACAGGGCCACATGATGAGATCAAAGTATCAGCACTTATTTTAAAAGAAAAGGCATCTTGTTCTGTCTGGATAGGAAGAGGAGCTTAAAAATATAACAGGCTACTTGCTGCTTAGTGTACACGCTGAAATATTAGCTTCATTAGGAGTGAACTGTCCTGCTCTGCCTCTCCTTGGAACCCATTGCCAACTACAGGAGGAGCATGTACTGGGGAACAAGGAGGAACAAATGTGAGAAGCAGGTCAGACAGGTCAAAGCTCAGCCCTCCTTCACTCCAGAGGAGCCCTGTCCATCCTGGCTGTGATCATCTTCATAGAAAAACCTATCCACTCACATTTTCTCGCTCCCCTTCTCATGGCGAATTCATGGAACTGTGAAAAGATGATTTATGCATGAAATACAAGAGAGCTATGAATCATAGTCAAGCTGTACAAGTTCATTCAATGAAGTGTTCCACACTAGACCAGGTATTATTTGAATTCACTGCCTTGTTTGAAGATTCCTCTGCTGCTTTGCACAGCAAATAAATAAAGCACATAGTTAGCTAAGCTACCTACTGGGAACATAACCATGTGTCTTTAGGACATTTGCCCTGACACAGCAAGGAATCACATAAAGTGCACTTTGGGGAGATGGTACCTCAGAAGAGTTCTAAGTGTCAGTGTTCTGTCAGCACTGCCTAATGAATCAAGTATTTCCAGGCGTCTAGTCCCTGTTCAGTGAAGGTACAATGCTGATGTAGTTGCAAGGGTGTGAAGTCTCATTCTCAAGCTGCAGGGCATTGCACTTCTTCCTTGGCCTGTTGCCAGTCTTGTAATGTCCATGTATGCCAGGACAGTCTGCCACTGCAGGCTGGGTTCTTGTGGGTCTTCAGCCTCTATTCCTTTCTCTAGTGCCAGTGGGCCAGTCCTTTTGACTATTTAAAGCAGTATCGATAAACAGCCAGGTTTCTCCTACATGCAATTATTGTGACAGCTCCCCGCTTTCTTATCTAAAGTGTACAGAAATCTATAGAAATACATACATCTTGACACAATCATTTAAATAAAAACCTCTTCATACTCACCAAATATATAGCATATTGAAAATACAACAAGTTTAGTAAGATTTTTGCCTTGTTTGTGTAAGTGATTAAATGTATCTTTGGGTAATAACTCTGTAGTAACTCTGACTGTGGTCTTTGCTTATGGAGTATTGATTTGAGATTTCTAAGATTCTGGAAATGAAAGAAAAAAAAAAACAAAAACCAAAATAGAACAATGCACTGAGCAATGCCAATGATTAGCTTTTCCTTAGTTATCACAAAAACCTGTAAATACAAAAGCAGCACTGCTGGCAATATCGGTACCGTGTATCATTCTGCACGTTGCCTTTGTGGATATATATGAATACAGGTGTAAAGATCATTGCTGGAAAAAATTCAGAGATGTCATTTTGCAGTTGGACTAGAACTAAGTTCCCATGCTGGGATGAATGTGAGGCAAAATGTGCTGGTTTTATAGAAAAAAAATACCTAAAAATATATAGTATAGAGTAACAAAAGCATTGTTGGACATAGGAACTACTGTGATTGCAATCAAGTAAAATAATCACTGTTACTAATAATGGCTATTTTCTTATTAATTGAAGGAAAGGATAATGCAGGAGGAACAGCAGCACAAAGAACAAATAGGTCCTTCTTTTCCATTCCTCTCTGTAGAAAGGATGTGCTGTTGCTGCTACCTTTGAGAGTGAGTCTGTTCTTGGGGGAGGACAAACAAATGTTAGTCTCACAGGAGACAGAGGGGATAGAAGCTGTAAAGCTGAGAGTGGGACAGAACTCAGCTACTGGTTATTTTAAAGAGCACATGTTACCTTAATAAAAATAAAAGCCCCATATTAACATATCACAGGTACTGGAAACTATGTCTAAAAGGACTGATAAATTCTTCTGAGGAAAGACAGATCCTGTTTGCTATATTACAGATAATCTGTGCAGCTTATTACCTGCATATTTTTTATTAACTGTGTAAGTTATCTATATATGTGAAAGAAACCATAAGGATCAACTCTTCAGTAAATATCCTTCAACTACATTCAAAGGAGCAATTTTTTGTATTTTCAAATCTGGAGATCTGTTTCAAATAAATCCAAATAACAATGCTTATGCAAATCTTTCATCTCATGAAAGAAATGAAGGGTTTCTGACTTTTCAGTAGCTATTCAAGAATGCATTATCTTGTTTTCATAATCTTTTTTCTCTTGAACGAGTGGGTGTCATGTGAGTCATTTATTTTTGAGTGGCATAAACCAAAAGCTTGTGTATGACAGCTGGCCAAATTAACTTCCCAATTAATATAAATATTCTAACATAAATAGCTACTTTTCTTAGTAACCAGTGTAGAACCTTGCTAATATGCATTCAGACAATAAGGGTACCAAAAAATTACATCCGTCCCCAGGCAGAGTTCCATCATCTCCAGCCAGTCATTGATGTAAATAACTACACCCCCTCCCTGTCTGCCTAGTCTGTCTTTTCTAAAGAGTCTATAATATCTATTTAAAACATAAATATGTTAGAAAGCCAGCCTTCTTGAGATAAAGAGCATATGCATGCCAAAGCTTGAAAGGTCGCGATTTGCCATTCTTCCTCCAGTCAGAGGAATTTTATGGACTGCTTCTTGACCAAATAGCAGGATCTTCAAAGTCTGCTTTTTAAAGCATATTTTTAACTTCCAACTGAAGACTTTCAGTAAGTCTGTCACATGAATCACAATGTCCAAGGCTTACCTAGAGTTTCTAACACAGATTAGAGAGAACCATATGGAAAATGAAGTAACCAAAACATGTAAAATACAACACATGGTACCCCAGATGTAGCCTCAGAAGTACTGAGTGGAAAGATCCCTTTTCACAGTCTGCTGTCTGTGCTCCAGCCAATACAGCACAGCATGTGGTTGGCCTTCCCCACCTAGGTTAAATTCTGACTCCTGTTCAACTTCTCTTTGAGGTCCACTTCTGCAAATCTGCTTTATATCCAGTCAGTGCCCAGACTGCCTGCTTGTTTTCCCATCCCAGGGCCAAAACTATGCAGTTGTCACTGGTGAACTTCATGAAGTTTCTATTCATGAGGATTTATCCTCTCAAAGACAACCCTGTCCTCCAGCACATTGATTGCTCCTCCCACCTTGATGTTACCTGCAAACTTGCTGAGGCTGTGTTCTCCCTATCATCCATGTCATCAGTGAACATGTTAAATAGTTTTGACCCCAATATCAGTCCTTGGGGAACAGCATTCATAACTAGACACCAAATGTAGTACAAATCCCTTGAACCTAGTTTTTCACCCATCTTGTAATCTACCTATCTGAAACAAGCCTCCTCAATTTGGTTGTTAAAATGCCATAGAAGAATGTGCCAAAAATCTTAATCCAATGCCTAATCCAAGGTTAATGATATCTGCTGCTCTCCTGTTGTCCACAATGCAGTCATTTCATCACAGAAGACAGTCATGCTGATCAGGCATAATTTGCTATTGGTAAATCCATTATGGCCATTCCAGTTCCCATTGCTGGCCTTCATGCACTTGGAAATGGTTTTCAAGATCATTTTCTCTGTAACTTTCCAGAAACTGACTTGAGGACAGTTGGCCCTGTAGATAAATCTTCCCTCATGCACTCTTGAAAATGTCTTTTTCTGGTCACTGGGGATCTCCCCCAGCCATCATGGACTTTCAGAGGTGATAAAACCTCGTTTCACAATACAGCTGGCCAGTTCCTTCAGCATGCTGTCTGCACCTATGGATAACATTATGTCCAGTGTGCTTAAGTAGTCCATAACTACATTGTCTTTTACTACAGGCGGTACTTCTCTCTCTCAGACTCAACCAGTCAGCACAGAGACCTGGAGATGCCTGAGGAAATACCTACTCACTAAAGATGGAGGCAAAGAAGGTACTTCTTTGTGTTTGCCCTGTTCTTTTTCAACTACTCCATTCAGCATCTGGCTACATATTTACTGATTTTCATTTTGCTGATGAGGTACCTATAGAAGACCTTTTTACCTTTTCCATTTCTCACCAGCTTCAAATCCAGCTGAGCTTTGGCTTTTCCCTGCATGCCTGGGCAATGCCTCTACACTCCTCCCAGGTAACCTGGCCCCATTTCCACCTTCTGTACACTTCCTCTTTGTATTTAAGCTTAGTGGTGTACTCACTTTTCAGCCAAACTGGCTTCCAGTTGTGCCTGCTGGATTGCCTGTTTAAACACATTTAGGATTTCAGAAAAAAAACATAAACTTGTTATATACTCCAAGCATCTTGGTTATAGATTGAGTAGGTATCATCAATAACTATTGTGAATAGCTCTGACATGCATGAGTCAAGAATATATCTCCTTTGACATATAGATTCATCAATAAAAATAATTCTAAAACAAAACAAAAAAAAGAAATATCCATCTAAAATTTGTCTTCTTCCTAGATTTCTTATACTTATTTCCTACAACAAAGTCTCTAAGATTCTTTCCTGCTTCCCTTCTGTACAGATGTATGGATAAAGTAACATACCATCAGCCTGTTTATCTATTTACAGCCTGTAGGAGTGAAAGAACACAGTAAGTCACCCAATAAATACCACTCCTGTACAGTAGTAATCTTAACTGTTTTACTGACTTTTAGAAATTCAAATGGCTTTATTGCTTTATCATTATTAGTCATCTATTTGATTTTATTCTAATACATCATTTATTCTGCTACATCTTGTATTCTAAGACATTTTGTATATTAGCATCTTAATGTATCTAATGCATTCTAATAGTTCATAGTACAGATACAAGAGTTGTGCTCATAAAATCTGATGAATCACATATTGGTAAAATCATGCACATTTTTTAATTTCGTTACAACCATTGTAAGTCACATACAAATTGCCTCTTCTCATTTACTGCTTCAAATGCACTGTAAAATGAGGAAAAAAACCCATAAAATTACAGGGAAAGAAGGCAAACTTGCAAAGAATTTACTTACAAGGGTTAGAAAAATCCTTAGAAACCAAATCATATAAGTCATGAGATAACACAGCATTATTTTCCAGTGATGTTACCATCTGTGTTTATGGCATGAGAGTTATTTACCCTATGACCTCTTACACCATGTGTTCTGCTTTCCATTATCTCTTCACATCTCACAGATTGAGCAGGAGGAGGATGTGTCACTGTGCAAACTACCCAGGTAGTACTTAGGTAAGGACAGCCACTGGGAAGATTCATGATGTGTGGTGACTCAGTCCCTCCAGTTGGAAGTACCGCACCTTTGAGATGAGAGAATGACAGAGGAATTGTCTCTCCCATCTGAGTGCCCACACTGTAAATGCTAATGTAAAGTATGATAGTGTAAACTGCTTAGTACAGGAATATTAGTAGATCCAATCTCTCACCCCTGGATGTGCTTTGCTAAAGATCAAAGATGCCTAAAATGCAGAGATAGAAATGGATTATCAGCAGATGCATTAATGGCTGACTTGTTGAAATGCAAATTTTAAAAATGAATAAAGAAAACATACTTGTTTGTGAGCTGCAGTGGATATCTGAGACCTACCAATAAGGACAAGTTTTTTTCCTTTTAAGAGATTTTGCTCTTTTAAGTGATTTATGAAGAAATTATTCCTGGAGTGTTGGCTATGGTTTTGTTATATGTCTGTATTTACGATTATAGCTGAATCACTCTGAAATGTATTCACATATTTCCCAGATCATACATCAGAATATCATATATATTAGGATAAACACCGATAAGAAAACAGGCAGAATTTTTGAGGACACTGAAAGCATAGGCTATGTTCACCCACATCTTTCTCTATTTGCTCATAGTGATGCATCCCAGATCTCATCACCCACCATGCACACAGTTGGGGTACATCAGCCCAAGCTGTGGATTCTCCTGGAGGAGTCAAGGACCTGAAGGTTCAATGATGAAATTATTTATTGGAAATCATGATCCTAAACAGTGCCAAGGTGCATGTAATGGTTTTTCAGGGTAGATCTTCATTCAGGTTATGAAGTCTCAGAGAGACTATACACATATATACCCTCCAGTATGCATATATTTATGCTATGGCAGGAAGCTGGATTTCTTGAAACAGCATGCGGTAGAGCTAAGGCAGATTTTTAGCCAGCCTCCTCCTTGCAGGATTAATACTCTGTTTCTTCTTCCAAGTATTGAAATAGGGTAAATTTTTGACAGCAAAGAAAATTACTAAGCTCTTGAGCCCCTTATCAGTGACTGCAAAGGGTTTGATCTGCAGAGCTTATGCTGGTGCAGCTCATGGGACATTAGCACCTTGTCTGTCACCTGGGAAGGAGCTGGAGCAGCTGCTGGGATGGCACAGGGAGCCCAAATGCCTAGAGCCTCAACTCGCACCAGCACATGCTGTGCATTTAGTCCTGTTGCTACTCTACAGTGGGACAATCCTTGCTTCCCAAAACTGACATCTGATTGCCATCCTGGATTCAGTAGAACTCCACACTGCTTGGAAAGCCCGACACTTCCAGAGAAGGCTGATCCTACTGTGTCTGTGCGTGACCAAGAACATGCATGAACAGTAAAGCTGCTGATCCCAGAAAGTACAGAAATGATGATACATGCACAACTAGCTCATCCAGTTGAAAGAGTGAAAATGGTGAGAAGTATCTTGGCTGGGATGGTGCTGTGCCCTGTGGCAGCAGGGCCAGAGGCCAAGGTTACCTTATAGATCACTTACATAATGGCTGAATACCCCCAGGAACATACTCGTGATACTCATCAAGGACTCATCAGGAAATAAATTTATGAAGAATTCCATAAAGTTATACTCTTCAGGACACAAAGCAATCATTAAACAAAGGAAGAATAATCCCTGGCTATTGTGTGTTAGTATGCTGCATGAAGCTTTTGAAATCGTGCTGCAGTTTTAGTACATGCCATTTGCTAGCACTGTCTGAGGTTTAGAGAAGGCAGGGACCAGAGTCAGAACCCTATGCTGGGTGCAAATAGCAGTATTTCTAGAATTCAGGCTGTTTAGTATGGGCTCAAAATTTGCTCAAAGTCTATTGCAAGATTGTATTTGTTGGACGTCTTAAATCCCCAGTAGTGGCAGCTTCCCTGCGTGACCTGGATGGACACATTATTCTTAGAGACCCATTTTCCCTATGCCAGTTTTCTTTTTCAGAAAAGTACCACTTGAAGATTCCAGACCAGTTTGTTGTCTCTCAATTCTGATACTTAGTTTTAAGGGTAAGTCCTGTGCAAATACAAATATTTCATTGTAGAAACAGAGAAGATAGAAAGTTACTGATATGGTTCCATCATTTTTGAGAACTTGTTTTTGGTCTGTCCTACTGGACAAGTACCTCTTTAAAGTGTTACTATGCTTATGCTCACCTCTCACAGTCCCTGTGCTTACCTCACACCTGTTCTGGCTGTTTCCATCTATGTCACTTTCAGAGATGACTGGGTTTTGACTTGACTGTTCAGATCTGATGAATAATGGTAACAGCATGTGACAACCTCAGAAAGATAATCTAAATGGTTCTTGGTGCCTGAGGAGAATAGCTTAGACAGCTCTGGGTTTCCCCAGGCATTCTATGTATTTCTTCCACTGGGCCATGAAAGCCTTCATGACAAATGCAGATACTCTTTTGATGGGTGTTACATGCAGACTTAAAAAACCTCAGTACATGGTTTCTAAGAAGAAAAACTGAACACATCATCTTTGGTGATCAGAATGCAGCTTTTAAGGTAATAAATTAAAAAAATAGAAAAAATAAGGAAAAGGCACAGAAGCACAAGTGATCTTAAAAATTGCGCCTGAACATTTCTACACATGGTTGTTATAAATGCTCCACAAAGTTTCCAGCAGCAAAGAAGATGAGAGAAAGAAGTCTCGTGGATTTTTGCATTTACTTCATGCAGTTGGCCGTATTTAACTGGCTGCTTTTCCATAGTGAGGCCAGATCAAACAGGTACTTGCTGAATTTTACAGACGTGAGTAACTAAATCCACCTGCTTCAGCACCACCAGGCATTGCAAATCCAGCTTGTGGACAGTAATGTGGATTTCCTTTGCAGCAGGTCATACACAACACTATGATGTCAGAGAACTGCTTAAGCAGACAGCATGTATTTTTCCTGGCAGTTTAAGTGCCCATCAACCACTGCCGCTCAAGGCTTTCCTCCCAGCCCATACACCCTCTGCTGCACTGCAAAGCACTCACTGACCATGGGCAGTTTGGATGAAGAGCCAGTTGACAACCTTTTCCTTTCTGTTTTTAGTAAGAGCTGTTCTCTAATCATCTATTCCCTGCAACAAGCCGCCGTGGAAGAAGGAGGAGCCAGCACTGTGGATGGTGTGAGGTAAAGGACATTTATGGCTTTGGGAGAGCAGAATAGGTATGTAACAGCCCCACCTGAGGTCAGTTTAAGTCACTGTATTACCACACCTGGCAGGCAAAAACATTGCCTGAAATTACTTTCAACTATTATTAAACTTGATTAACTTTCATACTGATCGTTTCTCTAAAATACAAGCTGGCTTCTTTCTTTTTTGCTGTCTATAGAAATGACACTGAGATGGTAACAGGATGAAACCAAGCCTGCTGAGGGGAACATTAATGGGCTCACAAATACAAAAAAATAACTCCTCTTTTAAAAGCTGCAGGCTGTTCTACTGGTAGTGCAGAAGTGGTTTGAGTTCCGGTTTGTTGATTTTACAAAGCAGACTACAATATTAAAATAAGCAGATCCATCAGAGGACATGTGTCATAATATATCTCTGGGGTTTAAAGCATGCAAACAAATAAAGCAGTTTCTTGACCTAACAGTGTTCTTTCGATTTTATACTAACTTTGATTTATGAGAACCAGCTGTTCTAGCTTCAAGGCACTGCTAGAAATCATTAAGTCATTTAGCAAAACTTGAAATGATTACATGAAGCACAAGGCGGTAAGGGATCAGGGTTTGGGGTATGAAATCCAGGAATTTTAGATGCCTTAAATCAAAACTCAGTCAACAGTACCCTCTGAAGCCCTGCTTTACTTCAGTGTGTTTTCTGCCCAAAAGAATATTTATTCTGCTAGAATCCATGGGTGCCTAAATTTCTGTCCTGCAGACATTCATACAACCCCCTGTGCTCCTACACACTTAAAATGTGGTAAGACTCACGGAACAGGCTGTCTTCTACCTGTCTTAATGCATGGCCTGTCTGAAAGTCACTCTAAAAGCAGTGTCAGTGCTTTTTTCTAACCCTTAATACCTCTGCTGCCTAGCCTAGGTGGCCTCTTTCTTAGCTCACTGGGTTCTTTCAATACTGCTTTTAGAATCTAGATAACCACCTACATGCTGAAAGTGAGATTAATGCAGAATTTTGAGACCTGAATTCAAGGAGTAGGTAATCCCTGATCTTCTGCTGTTTGAAAGTCTTTGGAAGTCTTTGGGCATGTCTGTTTTCACCAAAACAATTCCTGAGGCACCCATAGTTGTTACTTTTTGTGGATTAAACTGGGCTTCTCATTACCTAAAACTGTTCGGATCTACCTGCTGGTAGTCTTTCCATCTAAGTCCCAGTCCAATAGGCAGGTGTAGAAGATGATTGCTAGAATCACTTCTCTATCTCACATCAAACATTATTAAGAGTTGCGCCATTAAAAGTTCACCCTTGGCTCTGGGCTCTGATGTCTCAGACATCAGCAGTCCTCATGTCCAGGCTAGGCTTTCATTTCTTCTTTTTTTCTTTTTTTTTCCCCTAATGTTACAAAAATACATTTTGGGGTTTTTTTGGGTTTTTTTTTTTTTTTTTTTTTTTTTTTTTTTTTTTTTTTTTTTTT
>JBAFWW010025636.1:0-20232 GCA_036873685.1 Agapornis canus
AACTGAAATCAGTGTGTTTAGTTTTGTTTGTATTCATTTTCAACATTGAAACCTGCGATAGCAAACTTAGGCAATGAAAAAAAAAAAAAAAAAAAGGATTATATCTACCAAATTCTTTATTCCCAGCTCCCATATTAAATGTCCAGCTCAGCTCACATTTGTTATGCTTCTCCTATGAAGGCATGATTGGTCATTGGATTATTCAGTAACATAGAGTTTGGAGACGCAATGAATTTGTCTGAAGTAAAAGAACTGGTGCTGCACAGCTTCCTGGAGAGTTGCTTTCAAGTTCATTACTCAAGATATTTTGCTAAAAATCTCTTACTGGGGATAAATACCACAACTGTAAATAAAAGCCACTTTCAAGGAAAATGCATTGGGAAGAGTCTACATTAGATTAGATTAGCCTTGTAAGACGTTTTCCAGAGAGATCACTTTCTCTCTGGAAGTCACCCAGGGCTATGTTTTAAGATGGTGAATTGCTATGACTTCACTCTGATCACAGTAGACTGCTTTTAATTGGTACTTGCTGAGTTATAATGTTTGCCTCTCACGTTCATGACAGTGAGCACTTTTAGAAACTACAGTACAAATGGGAGTAGAAAAAGACAAATATATTTAAATATTCAGATAAGAGGTCTCTTGTTCTTTGCTCATAGGAAGGCTAATAGGAATGAGACTTAAGCTGTCCCAAAATAAGTAATATTAATCCTCAAGTGCATGTAGCTCATTCGTGTCTTGGTCTTTCTAGATGTTCTGTGTGTGAAGCTCCTGCTATGGTAATAGCTGTTCATAGTCAAACTATTCAAATACCACCGTGTCCTGAAGGCTGGAGTTCACTTTGGATTGGTTACTCCTTTGTCATGGTGAGTGCACTGGGGCATACTCTGGGCTGAGAAAAGCATTTGTTTCAGCATTTTATCTACACTCCTGCTCTGAGAAAGTTAATATCTGACTGTGCTTTAGGAGGGCATTAGACTTCTGTCCTTTCAGGTGTCATTAAAAAGATGATTCTGGCTAATTACTAAGTGAGAATGATACAGTGGCAGTTAGTTGTTCACTTCTGGGGAGATGCACACAGCTTGCTGTCTCATTTGCAGCTCCAGGACAGAATCCAAGTGTTGAATAAATGAAGAAATAAGCACAATTTTCTATTGTCCTTTTACATCTATGTTGCACTAGCTTCCTAGAGTGGTAGCATATCTCTGCTTGTTCTCTTCCCATTTTTTTGATGAATAAGCCTTCAGTTTTCAGATGGCATTTTTGACCTTTTATCCAGTGTCTTTACCTGTACCTGTACTAGTAAAATAAATAGTGCTAAAGAGCAGCCTGGAAAAGCTGCTCTGTAGTCCTCCATAGTGGTTTGTTAACATGCATGACAGGAATGTCATGCTCACAGCCTGTGTCAACAGACACTCTCCCAGGCAAAGTCTAGGCATGGTCTGAGAAACAGTATGGATTCAGAGCTGCTAGCAGTTGGAAGTAGGAGAGAGGCCATCGTGATGTGGGACGGAAGCTGGGTTAAGCTCTTCAGATATAAACAATACCAGTCTGCATGGCTTTTTGGACAGAAAGCTGTCCTTGGCCTGTTGCTAGGAGAGGTAGCTTGGGTCCTACTGACAGTCTTGTAGGATTTCTGTGCCTACCGGTGTCCTGAAGTTGATGTTGCTGGTGTGTTGTACTGCCATTAAGTGAAAGAACCTAGTGCCACCCTTCAGCTCCACCTTCTTGCTTCTCCTTAAGCTAGTAGTTCTCTGACTGATGCTTTCGCATTTTTCTAGCATACCAGTGCTGGTGCGGAGGGTTCTGGCCAGGCCCTGGCGTCTCCTGGTTCCTGCCTAGAGGAGTTTCGGAGTGCTCCCTTCATTGAATGCCATGGCCGGGGCACCTGCAATTATTATGCGAATGCTTACAGCTTCTGGCTTGCCACTATAGAAAGGAATGAGATGTTCAAGTAAGTTCATGATTTATTTATCAGTATTTGAGATTCAGTGAAGTCATGTCCCTGAATAAGAGAAGTATTGTTTGAATGTAGTACATAGTTCAAGTATGGGTTGCACCCAATCTCATTAGTATATGCAGTTAGCGATTTTCATAACAAAAAAAGAAATTGTAATAGCTTTTGAGGAAATTAATGAATATATCATCCTTTAGTGTCATTTGTACCTGGCATTTTGCTTTTCAGAATAATCTAACTGTTTGCATTTCCACTACATAGGATTGTATTCATGAAGATGTAACTGGGATAGGCTGACATACTGGTCCAAAATTAAGTTAGAATACAGCATTCCACCTGGTGGATGTTAACATGTAATAAAACCACTTGAAATTTGCACAAGTGTTGAACTACGTGAGCTGCACAATTATTTACTTTTCCCTAATATTGGAGGGAGTATGTCTGAGTAAAATGCAGCTGAAGACAGGTATTTCTTCAGTCCTGCTGAGGTTCTGATTTCAGGAATTAAGTAATAGTAGGCTTTGTTCTGTTCTCCCACACATAAGCATTTTTCAACACAATTTAATTTGTACCATATGAGTTTTATTATTGTATTAGCATATAGACCCAGCATATAGTTCCCAGGTCTGCACAGCTTACCCAATAGGCAGACATTTCCTCTGGAATGCTGACAAGCACCCTCTTCTGCAGCAATCCAGGCTGTTGCTCCTGGTACCCTTCAACTGGTATCCTTCATCTCTTCATGTCTCCTTGATCTATGAATGCCTCTCAGCCTGTCTCATTCAAAATGAATCAGGTTGCTTAGCCAGTTTTGACTATATGTCTATGCTGTCAACTAAGTAAGTAGAAAAATTGAGCACTGGGAGTGATTATCACTGGGGTTGTGATAATGTCATCAACCAGAAAAGCTACTGAAAGAGCCCATTTGGCCATTTGCTTACACGGGGGTGATCACTGGCTCCCTAGAAGAGAGGAAAGCTGGTCAGAAGAAAATTCAGAGGAGTCAGCACTACTGTTGTTTGTATTCATTGAGTCCTACCCAGAGACCTGTCAACTTCATACCATTTTCTGGAGACAAGCTGTATTTCAAATTAATAATTCCAGATCAGGGGACCTGTCCTACCATCACGATTCACAAAGACTCATCATTTTCCTATAAACTTACCATCTTTTTTGAAGAAAAATGTTAAATGTAAGCACACTTGTGCCTGAAAATGCTTTATTTCCAGTTGCTAGGAGTAACTCCTTATGATAGGTTAGAAAGTAAAATATTTTGGTTTGTCTTTTCTATAGTATATCACATAATTTGTCTTCTGGTTTTTACTTTTATGTAGTCACAAGAGTTAGGAGAAACTCATGAAGAGTCAAATGTCTTCAGTTTCTTTGCCTGTTTTTTTTTCTACTACCTAAATTCCAGCATGTTCTTAAATTGCTGATTAAACAGGTAGTGTCTTTTGGTTAGGAAAATGTTTAGTCTTATTACAGAAGTGAATTCTAAACTGGAAGTGGACGATGTTTAATCTTGTGACAGTTTGTGACCAAAAGTGAATATACACTGGAGAACTTAGGGACATCTTCTTGATTCAGCACACCTTAAAGAGGCACTTGGCTCCATGCAAAGTTTGTGTTGTCAGTTCTAAACTTGAAAACTGACTGTTGATATCAACAGTTGCTAATGGGTCTTTTCATTTCTTTGTTTTTAATAGGAAACCGACTCCCTCAACTTTGAAAGCAGGGGATCTGCGCTCAAATGTTAGCCGTTGTCAAGTCTGTATGAGAAAAACATAATGACTTTTGAATTTCAACTAATTTCACACAATATGGTGCTATTCGTTTAACAGCAATGAAGCCTAGACATATATCATATGTACCTCATTGTTGTCCAATATGAAAACAGTAAAGTGCCTTTTAGGAACTTGCATAACTAACACACACTGCTTTACTGGCCCTGTCTTTGCTGAAGAAGAAAAGAGACAACAAAGATAAGCTTCAAACGTTGACATGCCAAATGGCACTTTTGATCAAAATATGTGTATTTTTTATATAAATGCAATGCACTGATAGAATAAAAAGTCAGCATTTATCCAGAAAAAATGCAAAGGTGCTAGGAGGTATGCAGTTCTGCCTTATACTGTTTGACCCCCTTTTCTCATTTTTGTATTATATATTTAGATTCATTTTTCTTCCCCAGATAAGTTTGTTGTTACCATTATCTAGGTGTCTCAAAATCCCAGACTCTTGGGTATGTACTTATTGTTCCTGTACAAAGCAATACTGATGTAAAAAAGAGTTTTGGGATTACAGACTGTGGTTAAGCGACATGTAACCATTTTTTCACAACATAGAGTGCCATCCTGCAAACCTTTGCTTCTGTTTGTAGTCTTTAGTGCTGTTGGTTTTAATGGGACTACAGCTGGAAGAGATTGCCAATTGGTTTCCTAAATAGGCAAGTATTTCTGCCATGTTGGTACTATGCAGCTTCTTTATGCAGTAGAACAAACTTTCCTGTGGAATAAAGAATGATCCAGCAATGGTCAAAAAAATAAAATATATATAAATATTTTAGTAATTTATATAGATATCAACCATTAGGCAAATCAAGCTCTGAGTCTATCATTTCAAAAAGAAGCTTGCCAAAGATTTCTTCTTTTCAGTGTCATAAATTAGGTGTTTAATCCAAAATATGATGTGAAATGTTCATTTTACAATAGGCCATTTCAATGCTGAAGTTGCAGAGACTGAACCCAGGTTAACAGCTATTTGTGTTTATTATAGTAAATCCTGCTTTAAGCTTATAGTCTTTATTCTGTATTTAATATTTTTCAGGGTTTTAAACACTACTCACACACTGAATGACTTGATTTTGAAAAGCATACGGCCTTAATTTTGTAATATTGTGCCAAAAAAACCCCTTCAAAGTGGCCTCAGAAATATTTCTAAAGATTTTCTATGCAATTATATCATTGTTTGAACACATCTATGTCCAAAAGTGTTTTATAGCCTATTACCATGCAAATACCAAAGGATTCTTTACAAATGCCAAGGCCTTTGTGTAAGTTCTTACATGTGTATTTCTTAAGAATTCAGGTTTGTAATAAAACTATTTCTGTAAAAAAAAAAAAAAAGCAGAAGAAAAGAAAAAGTTTTTCCTAATTTGTCATTAGCATTCATTTACAGCAATGAATTAATTTTTAATAAGCCACCAATAAATGCACAAGCTTGATGCAATCCTAGATTATTTTTGTTTTGCACATCTCTCAGATGTACAAAGCATCTTCCAAAGGGGAAAACAGGATACTGTATCAACACCTCTATTGCTATTTGGTACTAGTAGACAAAACAGGGGTTATGTGTCTGTTACTGAAATGTGTTTGATGTGAACTTGTTACAAAAATCTGCTAACCTCATCTTGGCTCATGGGAAGCAATCAAGTTACATACATTTTTCACTCTTTCCTGGAATTTTCATGTACAAAGCAGAATTGAATTATACAGGAAAAAAAATGAAGTATCTCATATAGTTCTGCTTGTTAAGTGGGCAAGGTGAATCTTGGCTCTGGTTGGTTGGAGAGGAAATGGTCTGTGATATGTTTTTCCTTGGCAAAGGCACAGAAATTGTTAATGTTTCATATTGTTTTCCAAAAATCATGAAGAGGCTGCTGCTGCTGTTCTGAGCTCACTTGCACTTAAAATCCTTGAGGATTTTCTGGCCAAACGGCTGAGGAAAGCCTCTGTATAGAAATCGGCTGCTTCTTTTGGCGCTGATTAACTGTCATGGAAGTTTTGACAGAAGATCATTTTATTTATAAATGACCAGTCTTCCCAAAAGTCCCTTACCATAGTACAAAGTACCAGAGTCTGGTTATGTCTAATCAACCTGTAGCAGGGTTTTCCAAAGTGCCACTTGTTATTCAGAAGAAGAGGAGAACACTATGCTAAGGGCAATTCATTGTGGCCTCTAAGAAGAATTAAGCATTCAGCCTGCTCTAACTCAGAGGATCCAGGCTGCTGCTCAGGCTTTTTAATTTCACTTTACAGCTTGTCTCCTGGTCAGCTAGGGATTTAATTTCCTTGATTTGAATTGTTTCAGAACTGCCAGACAGTTGAATTTATAAAGTCCTTTATGTATGTCTAAATGAGACCTGTGCATAAGAATGCAATTTCTTTTGCTAGTGAAGGGACCGTTCCCTGCAGCTGGTCATGTACTAACCTGTATCTTCTCAACTAGAAGCCTTTTGGAAACCAGGTAATTTGAAAATGTTCAAAACCTGTTTCAACTATATTTTGATGTCTTACTTCTATAGTAATAATTATTTATTCCATGACCTCCAGCTTATAAAAACACCTAAACCATTGTCATGTTAAAGATGCTATTTCTACTTAAGTCAGTGAGTAAACGTTTCAGTGATTATTGAGTACCAATCAGATCTCTTAAAAATATTGTGAACGCTGGAGTCTGTTGCCCTGGGTGAGGAAGAGCCCATATACTCATGTGGGAAAGAAGTGTGAAACACTTTCTTGCTTTCACAAATCTGTAACTACCCCATATTCTATCATTTATTGCCAGCATTGTGGCTATGTACCATTCAATGTGTGAACAGGCAACTGCAAACACATCATTTGTTAAAATTGCCTTGCATAAGATCAGATTTCAGGAGAAAGCTTTCCTAAAGAAGTACAGCTTGTTGTTAGGCCTGTCTGTTTTTGAATGCAGTACTTGAAGAAAACTTTCATGACCCAAATAAATACATTTCTAAACCAGGAGGTGGTGCCCTTGCTCTCTTTATGGTAAGATTGGTGCTAACAACTATACTAACAGATTCCTTGTTTCTAATCCACTAAAATGTCAAGCAGCCTGAGAGTTCTGTTTTCCCAAGTCTCTGTCTCTTTTCTGACATGTTCTGTCTGAAATAGGAATGGAGCAGACTTCAGCTCAAAAACAAAAGGAAAAATAAAAAAACAAAAAAACCCTATACATAAACAAAATTAAAATAGAATATGATGTAATAATCCAATATATATTTTGACACAAATAATCTCTTAGCCTGTGTATGTATTTTCTGATAGATGTATATTCAGTTTATAATTATATCTTTTATCCTTTCCATAGTGGCAACTTCCTTGATGAAACACTTCTTTCTATGAAATGGTACTTCTGAGAACAGTATACCCCGTGTAGGCTCTCAGAAGACTGGTTGTATTAAAGCCATACCTTTATATGACTGAAATCATAAAGCTGCATGACTTCCTCAGAATTCCTTTCCTACTTTTCATGCTTTACAAATCCTGGATAATCTGCAGTAACTACACAAGGCAGAACACCAAGATGTAAAACAGGGGCAGGCACATGGGTCCCAGAAAGCCCACTTAAACTCAGTAAATAGAAAATCATAGAATCATAAAACCATTGAATAGTTTGGATTGGAAGGGACTTAAAGACCATCTAGCTCCAACTATCACAGACAGGGAGACCTTCCAGTAGACCAGGTTGCCTCATTCAACCTGACCTTGAACACTTCCAGGGTTGGGGCAGCCACAGCTTCTCTGGACAACTTCTCCAGTGTTCCACCACCTTCACAGGTGGATATTAGGAATTTATTCCTAATATCTAATCTAACTCTATCTTCTTACAACTGTCACAAAGAAAGGCCACTGGCAATTTGAAATCACAGGTGTCTTGGTACCTGCCTGGATTTCTCTCCCTTGCCCAGGTGTCAGGGACTGGCCATGCCTGCACTTGCACCTTGGGAAAGAGTCCAGCAGCCTTCTGCCTGAGGCTGCCACAGAGAGTGCATTTCTACCTCTTCATACAGAAATAGCCTTTCTTACAAACCTCACGCTCAGAATTAGAGAATGAGACCAGTGTGGATCCCTGATATCAGGCTCAGGTTAATGCCAAGACCAATGGTGGTCTGGAGTATAATTAATTATTACTAGGAAAAGAACTATTCAGTGGCCACATGCAAACATTCAGCCTCTCTGTTTGCAGGCTGAGGTAAGATTAGAGAGAAGGAATTCATCCACCCATCCATTAATTACAGTATAGTTTATTTAGTAAGATCTTGGTATTAATTGTGTTTATAATATTGGGGGAGGTCTGTACAGCATAATTATAAGTAAAATAATATGCAAACTTGCAGTACTAACAGCTGAGCAAGAAGCACTGCATGTTCTTTGTGAAAGATGTACTAACATTCAGAACAATCTCAAAATTATTTATAGAATCATAGAATGCTTCTATGATAATAGAATTTTCTGAAAGTATAATTTTTCTAAATCATTCTCTTCCTTCAGAGTGTCAGAAGAAAGTCCTTCAAAAAATGCTAGGAGAAGGTGTGTGTGATTTTGGTTATTTCTCTCTAGCAAACAGCATGCTTGTTGTGTTGCTTGAGGTGCTAATACCTGTGGGAGGATAAATCAGTATGACTTCTCATGAACCCAGAAAAGCTTCCTACGGTAAAGATATTTCACCCAGCCAAGCTTCCTGACACCACCTTCTGTCTTCAGCTGCCACTGTAGAGGATGTTACTCTGAGCTGAATATTCCTACTTATATTTCACTGTTGATTTGTAAAGATACATTCCTTTCCAGCTTCTCGCTGTCTTCAAATAAGACAGAGCGTTGCTTTTCTATAAACCATCAAAAGATGTACAAATGTCTGAATCTTTTAGTTTTCATACGTTAGAGAGCTGCCTTCATTTTCCTCTGGCTATATGCAGTCAGCTATATTTATTATAATTGGCATGCAGAGGACAGAAGACTTGACAGAGTGAAAGCTATAGATGGAACATGATCATTTGACGCTCTGTCAACTCCTGTCTTGCCTTAAGAAAACATGTTACATTTAATGCAGAATTGTGGCAGGCTTCATTTGTCATCTCAGCTCTATGAATTATGATTTACTCTGTAGTAAATAAACATGTAAAATGGCCTGGGCAGGGGAGAAAGTCCTTGTAAAACAGTTTAAAGAGCATTGATCAATCTTTATTATGCTTAGTGCACAGCTTTTAGACCAGTGTTACTCACTGTATGCTTCTGCTGTAACATACCTCTCAGGCTTGCAGCACAGTGGTCATTTCTCACTCTTAATTCCTGGAAGAGGTGCAAAGTGGAGACTGCTAGCCCATGCCAGGTGCTATCTTCTGCTATCAAAGCTTTTGCTATCTTTGTGGGCTAGTACCTGGCAGTGGCAGATGTTGTCCTCTTCCTATTTCCTCTAAATAATTATATCATTTTTACCAGCCCAATTTTGGACATCAAACTGTTTGAGACGTGATCAAAGTGGCAGCAAAATTACAGGGACTTGAAATGCAACCACAGGAATCCTAACGTCAAGAATTGTTTCTGTGTACCACTTCCAAAAATGTATCCGGGAATCCCCACACTAGCTGTGCTGTCAGACACTGACTGACTTCCCAGGCAGTCCCAGTGAGTTTTAGTTTATAGTTCTACTGAGATCTATATTATCCTCCTATTATCTTAGCATGGATGTGCTGCAGTGTCTGCAGGAACTCTTGATGGGTGAGAAGATAAGTATGAGAAGTGAATGACCTCTTGGTGGCTCAAGAGGCACATCTACAAATGGAAGGACTGTTTGCTCTCTTTCACATAGACCAACTACAGCTTTTTCACAGATTTTTTTACCACCCTTGATCAGCAATTGGGAACTGTTGACCATTCTGTTCAAAGTTAATACCTGCCAGGCGCTGTAGCCTTACACTGAACTAAGGAAAGCACCTAGCCCAGGGCAGTGAAAGATATACCCTGTTTTAGTCCCAGCCTTCCTTTTCCCAATAAAAAAACACATAGAAAAGAAGTGCTGGCCTTCCAATAAAAATACACTGCGTTCTCCTGTTTTCAATGGCAAATCTTACTTCAGGGATAGATGGTGACCTCTTTAAAATGGGAGGGAAAAATGTGAAATGGAAACTTGAGAAAATGCTCTCTAGATTCTATATTCACTTATAACAACAGTTGCTCTGAGTAAGAAAAGCAATATCTGAAATGTTATAAACACCTACAGTTACAAGGGAATTTGAGGAATTCCTTATAAAGATGGGAATTTCTTAACAGGAAAGCTACAAAAGTTATGAAGGTCAACTTAAAAAAAATACAGAGTCACACTGGCTGAGTAGAACACAACCTTTTATACATTTGAAATAAAAATCATCAGATTCTGAAGGTCAGTGTGACTGTTAGTGGTGCAAACCAGAAGCACAGCATTTCCTAGAGGAAGGCACTGCAACCTGGGGATCATGGGTAGGAATAACTCTGCAGTGTGAATAATTGGGGTTCTGCTCATATGAGGTGCTCTGGAA
This sequence comes from Agapornis canus, assembly GCA_036873685.1. Lineage (NCBI taxonomy): Eukaryota > Metazoa > Chordata > Aves > Psittaciformes > Psittacidae > Agapornis > Agapornis canus. The sequence goes on from JBAFWW010025636.1 coordinate 10,275, forward strand.
CCCCTGAAAAGGTTCACTCACAGTCACTTGCTTTTTCAGAGACCTGACCTGAAAAGCTGAGTAGGACATACTAGTCAAAGCCTGAGATTGTCTGAAAGGACATTTGTGAAGAGGATCTGCTAACTGTGCCCAAGCACTTGATGCACCACTACAGAAAAAATGAGCTCTTCTGTGCAGTTTTGGTACCAACGTATTTTTTGGTACTTCTTTGTCCTCATCTGTAGTATCAGATGAATATATCCAACAAGCATATATTATTAATTGTTATCAAGAGGTAGATTTCTTTCTAGAAACAGTATGATGGAAATTGCTTAACTTCTCTTTTTCAGGCAAATTGCAGAGACTCACAGAGAGAGAGAGAAATTTTGTAGTTGTTTGCTCTTGCAAGGCACTGAACATGACCCCTCAGGAATGTGTAGGAGAGGAAATGAAAAGCAGACGTGGGAAGCTGAAAAAGCTGCACTTCTCCTCTATCATTAAGTATATAATAAGGTAGATTACATCAGTTATTGGCCTAGTCTCCCTGGTGAACAGGTGTCATAGATACAGCACTGTCTAATCAAATATTAACTCATCATGTGGCAGCAAGTACTAGGAGAGGGAACATGTAAGATCATCTACCCCCTTTCACATGCAGCCAACTCTTCCATGAGGCACTAAGGTTCAGCAGAGGACATTCTTATCATTCTTATGGAGTTAACCTAATTTTATATAGTTGCATAGACTTGTGACAATGAATTTTTTTCTGCTTCCTATAACAAAAGTATGTTGGATGCTAATATATGAAAAGCCACGAACTCAGACAAAGGGTGACTTTTATGTATGTATCTATAAAGTTAAACCATAGGAATTTAGCAGTAACTGTCTCCAATCATTAGTTAAAATAAAGTGACATACAGACTTTTGATTAATATCTTTCTACACTGCAAATAAATCCCATTGCTCCCAGTTTACAAGCACGAAAAATGGAAATGAAATTACATGTAGTTAGTTAGAAAAGAAGCCAGTCCTTAAATCCTGGATTGGGCCTGTCCCTGCTGGATCATGGTCTGTCCCAAAGCAGGCATTCCTGAACAGGGGTGGAAAAAAGAAAGACTTGTTTGTTTTTTGAGTATTCTGTTGCATTTTTTAGACTTTATACAGCTTAATAGAGAATCCAGAGGGTTGCAGTAGGTTTAAAATTACAGCTGGATCAGATATGTGGATATTGTACGTAAGATGTCAAGTAACATGACAGAAGGTGCCTAATGAGTCTGTCTTCCCAGTGACTTTCCTAAAGAAGAAGAAAATCACTAATATATGGTATTCAGAGTAGAAGCAAACTAATGATAGATGAAATGAGGTAAGAATTTTCTTTTCAGGAAAGATAGTGTATCCCTTACTCTCTTTTCCTTTGGGGTCCAGGAAGAGTCAGGATAGAAGGAGAAATGATAGCTAGGAGACAATATTCTGGATAACCAGTTATCCTGACATATGAACTCTGATAGGTGTCCTTCTCGATCCATGCTAGCTGTCTTTCTTCTCAGATCAGAAGCCTGAAGTTCCTTCACACAATTTCAGGGAGGTTGTAAAAGCTCTTCCTGTTCAATAGAGAAAGGATTTAGTAAATTGGGTATAAATTGACCATAAAGAAATTCAGCCTGAAGAATCCTTTATAACCAACAAAGAAGGGAGATTTGGAGCCTGAGCTGGCAGAACTGAAAAACTAAGACATTTTCCATCCCAAGCTGTGTTAGCACATACTGAAAAGAAATACAGAGCTGTACCAGTAGTTTCCTATATCAGATATTACTAGTCTATATTCTGGTGGGATTATGGATTACATATCTATATAGGTATATATAGATATATAGAGACACAAAATATATATATATATTATATATATATATAAACCCAAGAGTTATTATATATATATATATCACATCTAAGAACTATTATCCTATTATCAGTACTACTTGTCCAAAACATATTAAAATTCATCTGACAGAAAAGTGAACCTAATGTATAAGTGCTCTGTAGTTTTTCATTATTTAATGAAGGCAGGAGATGTGCCCAGAGCTGAAGAGATCTAGGTGTGAATTTTAGCTCTGAATCAGCTCCACCTTGAAGGGAGATACAGATGCAGACTGTTCCCTCTCCACCCCCCTTGCTTTTGGGAAGAAGCCGTCTGGCACAGGAAAGGGGGGCAAGCTAGTAGTGAGCTCCATCAGGTTCATGATATTGGCACTCAGTGAGTTAGGACTGGTGGATATGTTGTGGGGTAGATTTGCTCTGGGGTTGTGACATGGCCAAGGTGCATGGCCTACAAACACAGCAATTGCCTCACTATGCAACTACTGCTAGTGTCACTCTCCATCTGCTCAAGTCAATGTTAGTCCACAGGAGCAGAGCTGTTGAGGCTCAAGCACCTTGAAACACCCCTTATGATGTATTTAAAAAGAAGTGCTCAAAACAAGCACTGCCTGGCCACCTGCTGATGGTAAACCCTTGTCAATTTATTTGAGATTAATTGGAGATGTCTGTGTGGGTTCTGTATTGCATCACCTTCAACGTCTTTTGGACACCTTAATGTGACAGAGCCAGTGAAAGTAAGCAGTCTTCTTGAACTCTCACTTCTGGAAAGGAGACCAGTAAAAGCTTGTCATCAGTTTTTATTAACACTAAATATTTTAGCAAGCTCCTGCCATTTTAAGTATTGTGGGGAAAACAAAGCAGTCATCTGTCTCCTCTAGCAATTTTCGTAACTCATGAGACTAATCGTTCCTGTCAGGTAGCTGCATAGCTTTTTCGTGCTTTATAGCTGACAGCCTTTTTGCATTTGGTATTGAAAGTACAGGCTTCAGCATTATGCTACAGAGAATATCCTACATATTTTAATCACTTCCTAGAATCATTCACCTTTTGAAAGAGGCACAGCTCTGCACTGCAAAACAGAGAAAGGACAGTGTTGAGTCTACAGATTTGTTACCCTCTGGAGGATTTGTTGGCAGAAGTGTAATGCTCTCAGTGAAAGGCATTGAGAACAGGCTCCGGTGTGGTCTTGGTGAACTTGTGATCTTTACTTTTATTTCATTCTTAGTGTGTGCTGTGAGCTGATCTAAATTATATTATTTTTTATTAAATAACCAAATCATTAGTGGGTCCTGGAGGGCTTGTTACGGACAAAGAAACACAGAATAGTAGTATTCTCTATGTTTTGTAAGAAGAAGTGGAGACTCACTGCCAACAGATTCTGCTGCAGTAAACTTGTACTGGTGGGACAGGTTTAAGCACTTAATCCTTTTGCTGCTCCTGTTATAACAATTCGTAGAATATGGCAACACTAACAGGATGTTTTTTATAGAGATTAAAAAGGATTATTCATTTTAGTGACTCATCTCCAGCCAATCTATTGCTGAAAACTGCTTCTGATTGTACAAACAGTATGTTTTCCTGATGAAAAGAAAGCAAACTGAAGAGACCTGTTCCTTTTCAGCCACCAGCTATTCTGACTTTTGCTCTCTGTTAGGAATATGACAGTTAGAAATCCCAGGAAAGTCTAGTTCTCTTCAGTGTGTCACATGTGCTAGCCCAAGCATCTGTCTCTCGCTGTCCTCTACTCCTACAGATTATTCAGAGACAAACACCACAACATCACATAGTTTCTACCCCTCTGTTTTGTTTCAGAGTGGTGTAAAGTCTGTGTGCCAATATTAGGGGCACATTCTTATCTGGTCCCGTTTAGAAGTTAATTCTGGGAACAATAGACCCAAGAATATTTTCTGCAACAAAAGAAATCCTCTTTTGACTAGGTAACAAGAGCAGCCTGATGAATCCACAAGAGCTGAGTAAAATGCTCCACCAAAAGATACAAAGGTATCTTGCTTTCTTACAGCAAGGCAGGAATTGTGGTGCCGAGTAAGCCTTTCTACTCTCATATTCCCCTACTACATAAACACAAATTCTGCCCCTTTTCTACGAGCAAACTATAAACTTCTGATTGACTTCATTTTCTGTCCTCTTAGTCTACTTGAAAAGGTTTAAATAGTGAGAACGAACAACAAAAACCTTTACTTTAAAAAACCCTACAGCTTGGAGTGTCTCTTTTAATATTATTTTTCCTGGCACAATAAAGGAGCTTCTTAACCTTTTGCTTAATAACAAGGGTTTCTCTGTGAAAAGCTTGCACTTCATCTTTTTCCTCTGTGGGATACTCAATTTGCTTTCTAAGCACTACTTCTAATCTTTCAGTTCTGTAGGTCTTCTTTTGGCTTGGAACCTGCTACCTTATGGATGTGAGTTGCCAGAAATCTTTTGAAATATACAAACGCATATATTCAAGATAACACTTTGGAACATATTCTCTAAGCAACTAATTGTACACAGTAAGGAAAGTAATTTTCTTGCATCATAAACAAAATGGGCTTCAGTTAAACATCATGGAGCAAAGATTGCTTGAATGGATGATTTTCCTGTGAGGCAGGAAATCTGTGTTCTCCTTGACACTGAACATACGCCATCTGGGTGCCCTGAGAAAGCAACTGGCTTGCTTCCTTACCTGCTGTTCTCATCCTTTCTCAGTGGCCACGTCAAAGTGCACTATAAACACAAAAATGTCATCAAATGCCAAGCTTTTAACCTTACATAATGCTGCTTGCTCTGGGCTTCTGCAATGTGATTGATCATCCATGATTTGCAGGTGGAGGAGCTGAGGTAAAGATGCCCAAGAGCCAGGGACTAGAGCTAGAGCCCAACTTCTTCATACACTCGGTGCTACTCTTAGGCCATGTCCACACCCCCTGCTGCCCTTGTGTCCACAATTACTGTCAATTGCTGCCAGTACTTTACAGCTGTATAAAAATATTCCTTCTGAAATGTTGAAGCACCTTTAAAGATGATATATGATAGTACTACATTTGCCCAGCTTTCCAGTACAAGACAGATGTGGAGCTCCTGGAACAAATCCAGCCCAGAGCTACCAGAATTAGTAAGGGTCTAGAGTATCTCTCCTATGAGGCCAGGCTAAGGGAACTGGGCCTGTTCAGCCTAGGGAAAAGAAGGCCTAGAAGGGATCTGATCGATGCATGTAAATATCAGAAGGGAGGGTGTCAAGAGGATGGGGCCAGACTCTTCTTGGTGGTGCCAGGCAATAAGACAAGAGGCAGTGAGCACAAACTAAAACACAGGAAGTTCCACCTGAACATGAGGAAGAACTTTGAGGGTGACTGAGCACTGGAGTAGATCGCCCAGAGAGGTTGTGGAGTCTCCTTCCCTGGAGATAGTCAACAGCCATCTGGACACAATCCTGAAGCAGTGTCTTCTAAGTGACCCTGCCTAAGCAGGAAGGTTGGACTATGACCACCAGTGGTTCCTTCCAGCCCCAGTTGTACTGTGCTTCTGTGATAAAATGATTCCCACTGCAGTACTAACCCCAACTCAATCATTGCTAACATTAAAGGCACTATTTCTGCTCCACTTTCTTCCTCTGAGCCTAGGTAGCTGAACGCTGATCAAGTGCCTGATTTTACACATGTTATTTGAGAAGTGTCTATGTGTAGGTCACTAAGAGTACATTAGGAATGCAGTGACATTTGTCATTCAAACCATCGCATCAACCAAGCCTCTGTGAGTGTTAATTATTTCACACACGGCTGCACTCAGTCATGTGTCTCAGGTTGGTGTGTTGCCAAAGAAGCGTGATTTTTCTTGTAATAAGTCACAGTTTTCTTTCCTCACCCGTACACTATTAGATGGGATCACAGTCCTCACATGCTTCCAGAGGGATGTGAAGACACGTTGGATAACAAACAAAAAGAGGTTAAAATTGCAAACTGCAGCTGTCCTCTGTTTTCTGTCAGATTGCGGAGGTTCCTGCTACACTGTTCAGTCTTTCAGGAAACTGAAAGGCAAGAAGCTATTTCATTGCTCACAGGAGCTCAAGGGGGTTTTGTATTATAGTCAAGTAGCAAGGAGCCATTTCAATTGATGCTGTTGCCAGGAAGATCACAGTATAGTTTGAGTCTTTGTCATGAATCCATGAGGTTTTTGCTTACCATAGGCTGAAGCATGAACCGTAAACTGAACTAAAAATTGATATAATTTAGTAATGTATTATACAGAGACCACATGGGATTTTTCTAGAATTTAGGAACAAATCAACTGTAGATGACTGCTGATGGCTTAATCTCCATTTCATTCTGTGAACAACAGGACATACAGCCAGCTGGGGTGTACTAGATACTTCCAAAGCATCGTTATTTCCAGTTAGAAATGCTATCCCCTGTGAAGTCAAATCCCACAGTGGAGGCTGCTGAGACTTTGCACTCTGCCAGAGTAAAGGCGCTACCCTGATCGTATGCAGCCCAACTGGAGCCATGGCTATGACAGGAAACTGAGCAGAGACAGGGCAGCTTGGAAACTATGTCCCCGGTCATTACGTTTGTTGCTGCTATAAAAAGACTTCAGTCAATTATGAATTTTGCCAGACCATTGTAATATGGGTAGAAGGAGAAGGTCACTTTGAAATTAGCTCATATTTATTTGTCTGTCAGTGCTCATAAGAAATTATACACATACACCAGATGCTAGACTGGCCGTGCCCTTTGTTCATTACACAGGCAATTAAAGCAAAAAGAAGAATGTCCAAGTGGTAGAGTTTTAATAATCCCAAAGATTAGGAACTAATCCCAAACCATAATGAATTTTCCATCAGCATGACCTGTAGGTCACTGTCACTATAAATCCAGTCCAGTGAAGGCCATTACCAGAAGGAATGCTCAGGGACTGCAGAAAAACAGAGCAGAAGCCAGTCAGTGAGGAAAAATAAAAGTAATAGAACATTGCTCACAGGGTGCTGTATTGACAACCTGTAGATGGCAGTGTACTCAACTACGACTCATATTCCACAAGGAAAATACCTTTAAGGAGGTGAACGTTCATCATCTTTTCCATTTACATCACTTTCTGTCCTGTCCTGTCTTAATAACACCAAGTCCTAGTACCACATGGATACTAAATCCTTGTCTTAATCACAAATGTCCTTTGAATGACTGTTACGCATATTGGGTGAAAAGATGTGGACTTCTGCTTAAGCGCCTGAATTCTGAGCAAAATGGTTCTACTTCTGTGACCCTATAGGGAAACAGCTGAGTAAAGTCAAAAAAATCCCCTGGGCAGAGCATGTCTTTGCTCAGTATGTTATATGAGCACTGCCGGTGTATCACCAAGTACCAAAAAGTCTGTTCTAAATTGCTCTTACTGACTTAGGTACCTAAGGCCACAGACCATGGAATTCTGAGGTTCTGGTGTGGGTGAAGTATCTTAAGACCAACCTGTGAACCATAAATCTCTGTACAAAAAACAATTTATCTTGGAAGGAAGGGGAATCCATGTGATTATTTAATTTATGTTGCTACTAAACTGACTGACATGAAACCATGACCTGGGTGAATGTCTAAAATGGTATCAAAACCACATCCATGTTAACAAATGAATATTTGACATTGTCTCCTGCAGTGTTATAGCCTGTATAAGTGGGCAAGTAGATTAGTAAGAAACCAGTTGGATGGTCAGGCTCAGAGGGTCATGATAAATGAATCATTTTCTGCCTGGAGCATGCAGTAGAATAGGTACCACAAAGTCTATCCTCCAGCCTGTGCTGCTTAATGATGTTCCTAGTGACCTGGAAGAGGTCATGGAGCACACTCATCAGGTTTGCAGAAAATGTCAAATTAGAGGAGGCCGGCCAATGCTCTCCATGGAAGAGCTGTCATTCAGAGGCTCCTAGACAGACTGGAGGGGTGGGCCAACAGGAACCTTATGAAACTCAAGAAACCAAACACAAAGTGCTGATCTGGGAAGGAAGAATCTTTTGTAATGATAAAGGCTGAGGACAAACTGCCTGGATAGAGGGTCTGGAGAAGGAGCTCTGGGGCAGTGAGCTGAATAGGAGCCAGTAGCAAGCCCTGGCAGCAGAGATGGCCAGCACCACAGAATCATACAATGGTTTGGTTTGGAAGTGACCATCTAGTTCCAGCCCCCTTGCCATGAGCAGGAACACCTTCCACTAGACCAGATTGCTCGAAGCCCCATATAGCCTGTACTTGAGCACTTCCAGGGATGGGGCAGCCACAGCTTCTCTGGGAAAACTGTCAGTGTCTCGCCACTCATGCAATAAAGAATTTCTTCCTAATGTCTAATCTAAACCTTCCCTCTCTCAGTTTAAAGCCATTCCCCCTTGTCTTGTCACTACACACCTTGTAAAAAGTCCCTCTACAGATTTCTTGTAGGTGCCCTTTAGGTACTGAAAGCTGCTCTGTTATCTCTCCTGAGCCTTCTCCAGGCTGAACAACCCCAACTCTCTTGGCCTGTCTTTATAGGAAAAGTGCTCCAATCCTCTGAGCATCTTCATGGACCTCCTTTGGACTCACTTCAGTTTGTGATGCTATTCCTATCCAATTTATCTGGTGATAAATCCTGGCTGGGGACAGTAACCCAGATCTTTGCATCTTGATCACTGGCATAAATCAGCATTGATTATACTGACTCAAAAGTGTTTAAATATAGCAGAGGCTGTTGCTCATGTTTTACTATGAATGGCAAATTTGTCAACAAAATATTTCAACACTTCTTCTCAAACATGGAAGAAAGAGCCAAATTAAAGAGTTCTGTGTTTTTTTCCATCACTACCGTTCACCATCAGTATCCTGTAATGGACCTGAGCGTGACTTAAGGAACATACTTTGTTTCTAATTTGTTCTTTTCTAAAAGTTCTCTTATAATTTCAAATTTCATTGGTCATTCCCTGTGACTGGTGACATTGCACTGATTCTTTTAGCTTCCACTATCTCCTCCCTTTTTAAAGTTAAAATGTATCGTTGCTGACATTTTTCTTTCCTTCCTAGATTCTAAATATTTATTTTGAGGGTTTCTTTATCACCCTGCATCTTTTTTTTTCTTTTTTTCTCCTTCTTTTTAGTCCTCTAAATATTTCCTGATTGCACAGTCATGGTTTTTAATTTAGCATCCAAGAACTAGTTCTGAAGCATTTCCTCCTGTATTTTTTCAAAGCATTTCTCACTCTAGATATACAATTCCAGTTTACAATGTTGTCAATTAGTTCATACATTTTAAAAACAGCCAATTTAAAGCCTGATAAAATACAATCCTGATTAGTAGCAGTACTGCGGTCAAATGGGTTTAACCCAATAATGATGATTAATATACAGACACGCATAGGTATTCTAAATAGCAGTGAATGTTTGCGTGCCCATCAAAAAAAGCTCTGACATGACAACTCTCTTATCATCACTTTCTATGGATGCTTTAAGGTCTCTAGTTAATTTACCTAACTCTTCACCCTACTACTTGCACTTTTTCATACTCCCATGAAAAATGCCTAATGTCATCCACTTGTTGCCACCACCTACAGAAGTGAGGCCTTTCTCCTAAATATTCCTGAAGTAGATAGTTCCCACAGTGCAGCTAACACTTGGACAAGGTGGCTTCCTGGGGTGCCTTCCAACCTTAATGTACTACTAATTGTGCTAATATCATGCAGTACCTTCAATATCTACTTCAGTATTACCTGTTCTCATGGCTTCCAATTTTGTGAAACATCTACCCTGTCGTTTTTAATCGCTTCTCACATTCCATACATTATGGAATATAAAAGCCTGTATACTTCAAAGACTCTTGAACCTAGACAACACCATCATTCATAGAAAGGGGTTTCAGGTTCAGAAGCACTATCTGATGTCTATAGCCAGTGAAATCCCATAGACCCACTGCCTTATACAGCAGTGCTGGTTCCACAGCCTTTCTGAGCCACCAAGATAATTCTCCTTGTTAGCTGGGGAAGCTCTGATTCCTAGTTAAATGTAGAGCAGGCACCTTGGCAATAGAGCAAATCAGACTCAGGAATGGAGAATCATAGAATAGTTAGGGTTGGAAAGAACCTTAAGATCATCTAGTTCCAACC
>JBAFWW010025637.1:0-20936 GCA_036873685.1 Agapornis canus
TGCTTCCTCCTGGCTTCCCCTCCTCCCTGGCAGAGCATGAGACTCACAAAGTCCTCGGTCAGACTAAACATTACTGAGCAACAAGTAAAACCATTGATACTATCAGCGCTGTTCCCAGACTGAAAGTCAAAACCAGAGCACTGCAGCAGCTACTAAGAAGGAGAAAAATGACTGCTACTGCTGAAACCAGGATATCTCTCTAGGGGAATTGTTTGTTCATGATGACATACTGTTTTGACAGAGATTTTTCTACAGTGCATGATGGCTGTTTTATATATATTAATGAAGGTGAATGTACAAGTCTGTGTACCCATCCATATACCTTGTGATGATGACATAACCTAGTAATGATGAGTTTTACTCTTTGGACCCATACTTGCAGGAAAAAAAAAAACAACCCCACAAATGAACCCAAAACAGTCTGCTGTGGAAATAAGTTTTTCTTGCACTGAAAAGTCTTCTTGTTAACTGCAGTTTCCACACTGGTATATTCTGGCAATTTAAAGATCCTTTATGATTAGGCCATTGAGTGTTTTGAAAGTGAATTTAGCTTTTAAGCAAAGATAGATTATATTATTGACGGTTATGCCCCATTTATGTAAAACCTTAAGAAGGACGACAGTCAACTTTTTAGTGTTGAGAAACTTGATTCTTAATGGAAATTCTGGAGTCACTATGCCCTGGGTCACTTTTCGTGCACTTTTGCGGTCTCAAATTGGTTGCCTTTTAGAAAGTATATTGCCTGTGAAACTACTGAAGTTCTTTGGTAAGGTTTTGCATGTCTGCCACTGTAAAGAATGTAGGAGTTGATCCTTCACCTAAAGGCCTGAGTAAGATACTTTACTTAATGCATCTTCTGTGGAGTGAATATTTTGGAGTACAGCCCATTCATCATAAATAAAAGCTTCTGAACAAAAATCTGAAATGCATGTCATTCGTTCAGTTATTTCTATCATTATTTTATTTTAAATGTAAACCCTGCATTAATCTGTCATAAGGATATCTTCAAAGGTATTTGGTATACGAATCACATAGACATGCTAGTTTATGAATGGTGCCATTAGCCTTTGAACTTCCGGATGTTAAATGCTGTACTGTGCATCTGTTCTTCTGTAATACTTGTCCCGTTTTGGATCTCTGGTGGTTGAGTTTGGAGCTCAGTGGGTTTACAGAATGCTTTCTAACAGTTCGATTGTATAAAGAGATTTGAATTTTCTGTTTCTGAGAGACAGGTAATACAGCTTTGGTGCTTAGAGGTACTGATGTAGTCACTCTGAAAGGTAGTTGTGAATGCAACATAAGATTAATGCTAGGTTAAAGATTTGGGTTCTGTGCAGTGCAATTCCGCTTACATTACACTCTTTTTTTTTTCTTTCTTTTTTTTTTTTCTTTAAATAAACATCTTATTTTGTGAAGTTTGGGACTGGTAAATGTGATCAACAGTATGGTTTTGTTTGTGTGTGTGTGTTTTGTTTTGTTTTTTTTTTAATATGAGAGCTGTTGCTGCTTTAGAGTATTGTTATTTGGGTATAATTATGTTGGGGATGCTTACTGCTTTTCCTAAAGTGTAGTCACTCATTCTTGAGGCAGCTTTGTGATAAATTCATAAAATTCCATAGTTAATCTGGTTTGAAGATGAGGATGCTCTTTGTTGGTTTTCAATTATTTCAGCAGTTTTAAGCTGTGTTGTTAAAATTGGAATCAAATTCAACTTTAACTGTTACAATTTTTTAAAGAGTTGCGCAAAATGAAAATGTTAGGTGTGATTGGTTGTAGCAGGTCATTTTATTGAGCGGTGTTGTATGGTTTGAATTGGTGGCTTGTTGTCCACCAGTATTGGAGTATTGTGCTTTAAGTAGTCAAGATTATGTGGCAACTGAAAGTCAGCCCCAACAGAAGGGGATATTGTATCTCTTCCAGGTGGGCATGGTAGAAAGGAGTGTTTCCAAATCCTTCTGTTGGAAGAAATAGCAGCATGATGGAATTGAGAAGAACTTGTAATTCAGGCTATGTTAGTGTTCAACTAAGACACATAATGCTGTGGCCCCAAGCTTGGTGCCTTCCTCTAATGGATTGCATTCTTCTTTATCCAGTTGCTTGTTTTAAATCACAAAATACACCATGTCTGCACATGGTCAGACTGTATTTGTGCTAGGGGAAGGGATAAGTGGAACTGAGTTCTCTGTGTATAGGTGGTAGCTTAGTCTCTGTCATTCCACCTCTGTTCAGCTGGGGATCATTGTGGTGACTTTTGGCTTAAATAATAAATAATAGAATTGTTTTCTGACAAGCTGTATTTAGTAGGAGTTGTGTCCTTTGAAGCAGGCCCTGTTTTCAAGTTCAGTAGTATTCATGAAATTACATAAATATACATGGAGAATTGGCATTAAGCTTGGTAGATGCATTTTTCCACTTTGTATTTGTTAATGTTCATCTCTATATTGGATGCAAATTTGATAGGGCTTGGGAAGCATTAATTAGAGGAGGTCTTCTGTCCAGCTCCAGGGAAATGTTAATGAAAACAGCCTGCACTAGCAACCTGCATGGCTGTTTACCCTGCAGCCACAGGTTTCTTTACCATTTACTGGCTGTGAAAATTTCAGCTTTTGACTTGCACCTTGTAGAGCATGAATTACCAATTCTGGAACGTGTATGAATGTACCTCCCCCACCTGTTATTGCTACATAGCACAAGTGGACATTATTTCTTTCCTGTAATGATGCACACCAGTCCTTCCATTCAGAAGTGGTACTGATTATCAGTTGTGTGACTGAATCCAGAGGACTTTATTCCCCTTATTTCACCATTGTGTTTCATCCAGACTTCAGTTTGAGGTAGGAAAGGACAGGGGTAACAGATGTTGGAAGAGCTACAGCTCTTGATGGCAGTTATTGTGGTGCTTTTTAAGGTGTTTACTGAGCATAAAGTTCTTCTCCAGAACACCTTTTTTCTATGCAAGCTGGTTTTCATGCACATTTGGTTATGTTCCAGTGTTGACCACTTTCAAACATGAGTTGAATCCCCATCGTCTAAATATAATCAGCTACAAGAGGGGTATGTATGAATGACAGTGGAAAAAAGAACATGATATGTAGAATGGTACCTGTATGTGAGACTTTGAAACTGTTATGGAAAATCTTTGTGGGGCACCCTTCCTGGTATATTGGCTATGCTAACTTCAGAAATACCAGCATTATAAGATTGTTTTTCAAATAGTGGTGTTTTGGTATTTGAAACCAGCTTCTTTCCATTTAGATGTTCTTTTTTTATCCTTTGTGTCTTAATGTGCCGTTACCAATTTTATGTGTCCTGTGGTGCTGAAAACTGTATTTCCTACCCTATTAGCGTTAGCTCTTGTACTTTCTTTATAAACAGCTCCTGACCCATTTTTCTTTCTGTTTTTCTAAAATAAATCATCTTTTCCTTGCATTTTCAGACTAAGCTACCAACAATATTTATATCTGAAAACGGGCCACGTCTGGTGCTTGAACCCCTTTTGGAACTGAAGTTAGACTGTGCAAGTTTAGCAGAGCAGTGCAATTGATGATAGTTGCTTTTCTGTATCACTTTGTATTTAAACAGCAGTTCAGAAAATCAGTCTATTTATTCTGAAACTGAGTGTTTTCATAAGGAGATACTTGTTTTGCAATTTTTATTTTCATATTTATGTGCATTGTTCTCTGTTTAATGCTTTTTTTTCAAGCTTCTTTATACATTGCTACATTGTCATCCTCATGCTTGGTGGCTGGTAGTCAGCCTTACATTTCCAAAGGCTTCAGTCTGGATCAGGAGATCTTTGCATAAATTATACTCAGATAGAATGTTTGGAGTTTTTTCTTAACTAAAACTGGCGGTTTTAAATGCAGACCCTGGCTTTAATTGGCTTTTTTCATTTTTCGTCTGTGTTGATTTTTAGTGTATTTCCAAAGTTATTTACACAATGGAATGGATAAATAAATGACTATTAGTTTGATCTGTGATCTTCCTAAAATCTATATGAAAATTCATAGCTTCCTAATTAAAAGTGGTTTAACGCTTAAACAAAGATAAGTTTATCAGTGTTAACTGTCTAAATGTTCTCAAGTATAGTGTAAATTGTACAAGCATAGACCATCAGCTGTGATGTTCTGTGTTTGTATAGTTTAGAATTGCTAGAATGAAGTCAGATTTATTTAGTGTGTGGTAAGTTATTCATTAGCTCTAGAATGATTGCTAAATTAAGGTGCTGTAATTCTACTTCAAAAAGGATTATATAGTTAAAAACCCCAAAAAATGTTCCTATGTTCTCAGATAAAAAATGAGTCATTTCAATTGCTTATGAAAAATCTACTGCTACGTAAAAAAAAAAAAAGTGTATTTCTTTTGGTTTTCTGTATGTTTTTCTTACATTAAAGAACAACTGTGCAATATTTGGAATGATGACATTCCATACAAAAGTTGTCAGAATCTCCTGAGGCTTCTGGTTATGAAATGTTTTCAGGGACAGAATAGAAAGCATTCAGTTTGCTGATTGTTTAGAATTTAATTTCCTGTATAGTGTAGGTGTGCCTGCACTTACATGCACATCTTTATTTCTAAGTATATCTTACTGGATTTAAAAGAAGCAAGGGGTGGGGGTGTTGCATCCTAAAGGTGATCTCAGGATTAATGCCCAGTGATTCACTCACTGACTCCAGTCAGTTTTTCATTCAAAATGCAGTTGGTTGTGGATGCTGTCAGCTGAAAGCAACTAAGTTTCCTGTTACTGTCTTGGAGAAGCCTACTTACATCTGCCTGACAGAAAACAGTTGTAAAGAGTGTCTTATAGTTGATAACATGCGTTCTTTATTCAGTGGTGGCAAGTTGGTTTTATTCCCCCTCATCTAAAAGGTCACTTTTCTCTATTTATCATTGAATTTGCATATATTCTATGTTGTATTCTGTTCTGCAGTTCTATGCTTCCTATGCAGTGGTATCCCTCATTTTTCAGTGATAACTGGTTTCAAGAAGAATTATTTCTAAGTTACTAGTGTCTGCTGTTTATTCTCTGTCTGATGGTAGAGTTTGCTTTAGCGATACTGATGCCCCCCAGTAGGTTTCTGAGTTGTGAATAGTTTTATTTTACTGTTTGTTTCTTATGGTGATAGTGTGTTGCTTTCACCCTGGTTTTTAGAGCAAGTTCTGGTTTGTGCTGTTTGCCTTTCAATTAATTTTCAATTGTAAATTTAGCAACCTTCACCTTCTGCTGCTTTGCTGGTTCATCTCCTCTCTTCTGCTTCCAGACTGTACTGAAGATGTAACAAATTTTTTTTTTTTTTTTTTTTTTTTATTATGCCTGTGGCAGTCAAGTCCCTAGGCCACAGTAGTGGCTTTCAAAGAAAATTCATCTTGTATCGTCAAGCAGTGCAGGTAGCAAACATGCACAACCGCTTTTCTTCATTATTGCTTGCAACATTTATTTGTGTCTTCTTTCATAAAGTAGTAATCTTGGGGCAAGGGGAAATTTGCCCAAAATTGATGCTGTGTTTCTTGAGAAATGCATAAGAGGATCAGTTTCCATTGTTCTGTACTACTTACTGTCCCTGAAATAAGGACTTTGGTCTTTTATATAATACAGTCCATATGTAAGATGGAAGAAGAGTGAACTTGTGCTAAGTTGAAGGAGAAATTTTATAACGCAGTGTGAGTTTCACAAAGAAAGCATGTAAAGAAGTTTGAAAGCTGTAGTAGGAGTTGATACTGAGTAGGAAAGTAAGGGAAGTTAAAAGTATTGTGCCTTCCATACAAAATACAAGAGCCTTTCTCAGAAGAGAAGTCTTGCAGAAGTTCTCTTTTGATATTGAGGTGGGGAGAAGGAGCCCCACATATGCATAAACATCTGCTTTTCTGGCCTCTCTATACCTTTCAAATATCGACTGCTAGTAGTGTGATCATCACTTCAGTGGCCAGCACTGTCTACGTAATTGTCGTCTTTTCCAGAAGTGTAAAATATCCCTTAAAAGCTAGTAACACTTCATGTCTAAACATCTGTGAGGAGTCTACTGATGTCTGTCTCTTCAAATTTGTCATGTGTAATTTTTTCACGCTACCAGTTTTCATTACCTGCTCACAAAGTCCATCTATTCAGGTTACTGCTTTCTAGAGAAACAAGAAAAAATAAACAGGAATTGTTTGTTTGTTCCCTCTCCTCCCCAGTGGAAGGGATGTCTTTATATACAATGCTGTTTTCTATTGTGAACTTTAAGGTTCTAGTTATATCCTGAGGCTTTGAATTTGTCATTTTATACTGTGTTGTCTGCATTAAAACACCATATTTTTCTTCAACAGTTAATTTATTACCCAGTAAAATTCAAATTTCTTTCACTGTACATTACTGCCCAACTGTTGCCATGCTAACAATTTATACTGCTAGCTTTCTGGTGTTCTGTAGCTGTCAGTGTTTCTTCTGTGTTTTAAGTAAAAATTTGTTGATTGAGTGCACTCCTCTGCTCTCATATCATTAATATATTAAGGAATTAATAGTTAATGTTTTGTCATGTTTGGCAATTTAGTCCTGCTACTTTCATCTTAGTCAATCATGCTTGTCACAAGTAAGAAAGGACATAATAACATCATCATCTTTAGAAGCTGTTGAAAAAAACTGTATTGTTTTGGTTTGGGTTTTTTCCTCCCCATTTTAGTACAATAGATTAACAGTAATTTGAATTCGTGCTGTAAAATGCAAATAATTGCAACCAGTGATAACGGTAAAGGTTTGTGGGTTATTTTCCCCTTCATATTAGCTGAAGTAGAAATAACATCCTTTTCTTTTATGAAGTAGAGCTGCAATATTTGTCAGTCCCTTGTGTATTCAGCATTTAGAATTTTGGCTTTATCTTAGATTTTTGTTTTAGTATGTTCCTACCTCTAGGGTCTTTTCTTCATGAAAAGATACCATGTTAATAATAGCCAAAACTGGCATTTGCTTCATAGGGTTGTTTTTGTTTGGTTTGGAGGGTTTTTTTTTGAAAGGGAAGAAGGGAAAAGAAATGTTCTTCAACAACAAAGTGGGGGGGGGGGAGGGGGAATTCCATTCCTTTCCCTTTGGAATAATAAATAGTGAACATACAGGGATTTGACAGTGCATTTTTAAAACAATAATGGAATGATTTTTCCTTTTGTGAACACATATGAATGTTCTGCTGAATTTTTCCAAGTTGACAAATATGCTAAGCCTTTTTCTTCCTCACTGTCTTATATTTATCTGTGTCATAAGAATTGGTGGTTCAATTTGTGAAATCAAGATGCCCCCAGTCATGAACTGTGATGCCATAAGAGGGAGCTTGTAAGTGTCACGTCAGAAGTGTTGACAGTAGTGTATTACTTCAGTTTGATTTTAATCAAGCAGGTGACAGACAAGTACTGTTACTTTTTTTCCTTTTTTTTTTTTTTTTTTTGTATCCTATAAGCCAGCTTCTTTTCCTGCAGCCATTCCTGTGTTTGTTTCCTGCTTCTGCTCTGGTTGCCACACTGCAGAGCAGCTGCCGGTGATTATTTTGCCAAGTTCCTAAATTCTTCAGGTTTCCCTTTTATCTTCATTCAGCCCCTGAACAAAGGGAAGGAAGTGTACAGTGTTGTGTAGCAATTTTCATTTCAGGGTCTTTCTCTTTCTTGTTAATTTGTCAATACTAGCAATTTGCAAGGCTGGGTCCATTGAGTGCACTTAAAAATCCATACAGTGTGGGGAAATTTTAGAGGGATTTTTAGCTTCCTCAGAATTCTTAGTGTCTCAGGATGATTTAAATTGGTTGCAGAAGTGGTACCATAGATGGCCTTTGCAGTTACAGATCTGCTGAAATGAGATCTTTAGGTTATTCCTTCAAAGCAACCATATACAGATACAGGTGATTGTGACTTCCCTCTTCAAACTACTTTGCATTTGTTTATTCAGCTGAAGAAACAGATTCTGATCTGTGCAGGAAAAAATTCTTGTCCCTTTCTAAAGATATTTGTGAAGGGGTTTACTGGGGAAGGAAGTTTTGTGACCAGAGCTGAAGTTGGATTAATTGGTTTATGTAACTGAATCTGCTCTGGCTACTGGGAATAACGAGTTTAGTAGTGACCAACCAGTCTGCTGCTTGTCCCACAGAGACTCAGAGGCTGAATTTGGTGTTCCTGCTGAGGAAGTAAAGCATGCTCTTTGTTTGTTTCATTTAGTTAGAATGTGCTAGAAGAATTTTTGACAATTCACATGAAACAGCCTTCACAATTTTAAGTTTGCATAAATGTAAGCATTTTCCTATAATGTCGTAAATAGGTTAGAGATCGTCTGGGAAGGGTGTACTTAATGGTGTAGTTAAATTGCTCTTACAGTAACAGGTAACTGTAGATTAACTGTTACTTAAAGGGGAAGTTCTGTTTTGCAGGTCTGGTGTCCTATGCCTTACTTTGTGCTGGCCTTAGTAAGATGCCTTTGTGGAATCTTCAAAGTGTGTTGTAGTGCAAAGGGAAAATCTGCCTTGTTGAGAAGTGATCTTAGTTGTGTGAGAGACTTGGGTGTGTTTTTTTGCCTCTCTCTATAACATAATATATGATCTATAATATATAGTGTATAATATAATATACAATATATAATATATAATACATTACATAATATATTAATTATATATATAATTTTATATATATAAAATACATATAACTTTAGATAATTGTACATCTTTTAATGAAGATTTAGTTAAAAAAAGGGCTAGGGAAATGTTAGGGGTCTCCCAGATGCTATCCTGTTTAAGTGTATGTGATTTATAATTTGCTTGAATATCTCTATAGAAAAATCATTTTATATTGGTTCATAAAGTCATAGGTTTGCTTTAAATACCTGTAGCCATCTAATTCAGTAAATAAACTACTTTAACTTTCTCTTCAGCAATTTTTTTATAAACTGCCTGTTGTGGTAGTAGTTTTTATATGCTCTGAACAGTGGCTGAATCATAGAAGACAAAATATTGAAGAAAACGTCATAGTGTGAATATTGTCTGTAGCAGTGGCAGCATGTATTGCATATAATCAGAAAATGGAAGGCCTATTTGCAAATTAATCTGTGACAGTAACATTAGGGGCACCAGCGAGAGTTGTTACATTTTTTACAAATTGAGAGATGAGACCAAGAAGTGGGGAGAGGGAGCAAGGCACAAACCCCAAGATTCTGCATTAAAACATATGCAGGTGGGGGTAGGTTCAGCTGATGAGCCTGAATGTTGAGAATTGGTTCATACACACATTGTTTCTGATTCCAGGGATCATATTCTTTAGATTGAGAGTTTGCTGACTCCCAAGAGGTACTCAGTGGTGGGAATAAAATTAAAGTAGCTCTGATTAACTGTCACCAGAAACCTAGTCCTTCCAGTGCAGTTTTGCTAAGACAAAACCTGGAACATGAATAAAAAATTCTTCAGCAGCCCTTTGGTGTAGAGAGGCAAATGCACATCTCAGTCTCCTCAGAATATGACCAAATAGCCAGCTTGAAACATGGAATTTAATTTGCTAAATAATTTTAATATTGTGCATACACCTAATAGACTTGACACAGGTGTCACCCATTTTGTTGCAGTTTTGCAGCAGCATAGTTTAGGCTTTATCCATCAGAATATTGTTTCTCAAAACAGCCATAAAATATGGCAATTGTGATCTTGGAAGTAGGTGAAAATGTGTTAAGTGCATCTTAAGCCTGGGATGCAAGCTGAGAGCCGCTCCTCTGGTCCCATACATGGCTTTGTGGTTATTGAATATAGCAAGGCCTATCTTATTATGGCTTAGCATTTAAATAAGAATTTTAAAGGTAGCATAGCAAGATAAAAATGGCTGATTTTTACCTTGCTCTGATTCAGATTAGCTTGGTGATTTGGATTCTACACATGTGTGTTTTAGCTATCTCTTAACATTTCCTTTTTTTATTATAACATTTCTCATTTCAGTGATTAACGAAAGTGTACACAAAATCTAAATAAGGACAAGACTGCTAATTTAGTGTTTGGACTTAGGTATAACAGGATCATCTTTCCTTTTTCGAATTTCTAGTTTTAATAAAATGACTTAATGAAGCTCATAATTTCAGATTAAGTTTACATCAAGGTCTTTGATTATGGTAATATATTATACCGTAGCAGTTCATAATTGCAACCAAATTTGAAACACAGTCAGAATAAGAGTTGATGAAAGTCATGGAGTAACCAGCTGGGGGACTTTCCTTCCCATTCAAGTTTATTCAGTGACTTCATTTTAATGGCTAGCATGTTCAAAATCAAGAAACCGGAAGTTCGAAAAGTTGGGAAACTTATTTTATTCGTTCATTCCCAAAGTGTAAGTAGGGTCTTGAGGTAAGAGGTTAAAGATAGGTTATAAATGTTTAACCATTATGGTGAATAGGAGGTCTTGTTTCAGTCCATTAAAAATGTGTGTTTGCAACACAGGACACCCTTTGAGCGTGCTGCTTAAAAACCTGTAAAGCAAATTTTTTCAAAGTAAAATTGTTTTCCAAATGGATTTATGCTTTTAGCTTTACTTAGTCTACAGTAGCTGTTTAGTAAGTAGAGGAGGTATGTGAAATGAATTAAGTCTTGGGAAATACATGCTAAGGTATATATGAATTGCCTGAGCAAGCATGTTGAGGTAACATATTCTTCATTTTAGCAAAAAATAGTGAAAAAAAAGAAGTAAAATGAAATGTGAGTCCTTTAGAGAAAACAGACACAGAATAAGATCAGAGAACAAGCTTTCTTGCAGACTGAGATAAGTAAAATCAATTCTTTTACCTTTCATTGATTTTTAAATTAAAATTGTCATGTATGTTAGAGGTTTGTTTTGTGTTTAGGAAATTGAATGTTTCTGGAGTTCACAAATAAACCAAAGAAAACTCATATTGTTCATTTGCTGTCCATTTTCATTAGAATCGGTGAACTTGAAAATCTGGTTTGTCTAGAATATTACATTTCTTCTTTGAAAAGTAATGCTAACCACATTATTGAGAGGTTTTGTAGACATCTTGCCCTGCACACTTTAACAAGAAACCTTATTATTTCTTAGAAAATGTATAAAAAATGTTTTATTTTGCTTTAGTTAAATGCAGAATTTTGAAAACCTTGTATTTATTTTTCCCAGGCTGTTCGCTGCTATGAATCGCTAATTTTGAAAGCTGAAGGAAAGGTCGAGTCTGATTTCTTTTGTCAGTTAGGTCACTTCAACCTCTTGTTGGAAGATTATCCAAAAGGTAAGGCTTTTTAGTACTTCTGATAAATGTAATTGGGGGTTTGTCATTTGATGTAGGGGACACAATAAACTGAAAAAACATTTGAATAACTCACTGTTTTCTCACTTAGTACTATATTTCAAAGCCTAGTTATAGAATAAGACTGATGATGTCTTTACAGAAACAATTTAATTCTAACTTCTCATTTTTTATTTTTTTTAAATTGAAAATAAGAAACTGAAACACTGCTGGTGCAAGAGTGAATATGTAGTTTCTTTAGTTTATACAGTGGTACTGCACTGCCTACTTCATGTTTCTGGTTCATTATTGCATGTTTTTATGAGCAGTTGAGCCCATGCCTCTGAATGTTTCCTATGGGTAGGAGACACTGGTGCAGAGAACGTGAGCCAGTCTTAGTAATTCTGTGTATGTCTACAATCTCGACAGGTAAGGCTAGGCTGAAAGTGTTAACACAAAAGCAAAACCCTGTGCTTAGTGTGTTTCAGGTTGTATTTTAAATATTGAGTGGACAAATGGTGTTTGACATCTGGGGGCTAGGTGGCTTCATTCTTTTTATGTTTCTGCTTCATCAGTCTTTGAAAGTACATTAGTGTTTTATGCCACCATCGCAGCCAGCGAACACAGAACCTTGTGTACACTTGTGCTTTGTTGCGTGTAGGTCAGCAGAGTGCTTTTGTGGTAGTGGTGAGGATTCACAAAGGTACTCTGCTGTGTGCTGAGACTTGGGCTAGGTTTCAGCTTGTTCTGTTTCCATTTAATGTCATGCTGGGTGTCTGGACCAGTCTCTAATAGTTGCTTCCCTTCCAGTGACTGTTGAAGGTGTGGATGAGTAGAAAGTCTTTTTGGGTGTTACCCTACCTTAGCTAATTAGAACAGGTTGGAGCATTTTTTGGTGTTTTGGTTTTTTGTTTTTTTTTTTTTTTTTTTTTTTTTAAGTGGCATATCTTTTTCCATTGTTGCTGCTTTTCAGTTTTAATAAGAATGCAGTTCTGTTTGACTTCATGTAGGGACACAAAGAACACCTTCACCCTGAAAATGCCTTGATTCCAGACACACAGAAATACTGGTTTACAGTTACCGTGGAACTTATGAATAGGGAAATGAATTATAACTGCTAGTAGTTCAGAAACACCTTTCAGTGATTCAGGCTTGCTGTGGACCCTTTTATAACAGTGTGTCTGTCCACTTGTTCACCATGTCTGACACAAACCAGTCTGACTTGGGGCTGCTGGAACTTTCATTTTTTAAGGGAGATGTGTTTAAATTTGATAGTACTAGGGAGGAATTTGCAGTTATCTGAATTCAGTAACTAAATTCAGAAGGCTTTGAGTTATTGAGGCATCTGTCTCTTTCTGTTGAATACACAGGCAACTCAGGGACCTTAGTATCTGTTATTTGTACCAGCAGCTTGGGCGCCCTCAGCTTGTACCTATGTCCCATCCAGCCGGTGTAATATAACCACTTGTGTTTCCAGTTTCAGAGGCATGGGGAAATCTGAAGGGAATGTGGCAGTACGCTGTCTGTAGAAAGTTTTTGGAAAATAGTGTGATCCCATCGTTTTATTTTTGTATTCATTTTTAGAAAATTTAACCACTCCCTCTGAAAACAACTTGCACTGCTGTTTCTGATTACCCTGATAGAGCTTGATATAATGTGAGTGCAATATGGCTTATTGGATATATTTTACTTGGCAAAGACAGTGCAGGGTTGTGGGCTGTACTAACTCTGCTGTTGAGTTGATAACAGTTAAGACCGGCAGGACTAGGTGTTGCTATGGGTCAGAGATGAGGTTTTCTGGTGGGGAGTCTGCTTTGTACTGTGTATACAGTTTTAGAGAACAAGCATTAAAAACACAACTGATGGCTGAAAATACCAGCTCTCCAGAGACATTTAGGCATTAAAACAGAAATTAAAATACTTCTTATTTTCTTAGATGCTTATTTAGAGTCGCATCTCAGTCATGAAAGAAGTTTCAAGAAGTGAACAAACCTTTGTTACTAATAAATATATTCTAAAAAAGATGTATTTTGAAAGAGATGGGATAGTACTGAAAATAATACTGGAGGAATTTTAATTGATGGGAAAAGGGAAGTTGAAGGGTTGGGTTTGGTTTTTTTGTTGAGGGCCATAATTTCTTGTTCACAACATTTGAACTCCAGTACCAAAGACTGTAAAAGTATTAGCTACAATGCAAAAGTCATAAGTGTTCCATAATTAATTTACTACTGTTACTTGAAAGAAGTAGACTGCTGGTGCATTGCATTAGCAATTTAACATGCAAATAGACATTGCTCCATTCTATAAATTCTGTTACTTTAATTATCATACATTCTAATTGCAGTTATATTAAATACTTTGGATGTGAAAAGTAAAGGGAGTTAAGGAGTGTTTTGATCCCAGTAATGTATATTTTATCTGGTTTTTAGGTGCTGAAGTTCCAGAAGTGTAAAATGCTGAAGCAGGATGATTTTCAGAACTATAAATCTGTCTAGTCTGTAGTTAGTCTTGGACAAAGTTATGGAGAAGTTGATATGTTTAATAAATAGGATCTAATTAATAAAATATCACAAGATAGCAGCATGACTAATGCTGCACCTTTTTTTATTTTTATTTTTTTAATTCTTGGAAGCCTATTATTTATTTAATTAAATATACTTAATGTGTGCACCTTTATAATGTAGAAAGGTGTGTCTTTAAAGGCAAATGTGAGGGTGTTTTTTGTTTAAAAATGCTTGCAAAACAGTTTGTACAAAGCAGAAAAAATAACTGCGGGAGTATGAACAGCGATTAAGATGAAGCAGGGCTCAGTTGATAGAGATGGGTTAGGTTTCATGTGTATAGTTTCTTCTGTTTTGATAGGTCTCGTTTTTTCTGAATACATTGATAGACATGGATCACTCAGTTCAGTGAAGGTTAATAGTCCACTGTATGTTAATATTTTTATTTAGCTAGTATCTTCTTATAAATGTAATAACAAAAGCTGTAGGTCATTTGTATATAAGAATTAGGAACTTGTGCCCCAGAAAACAGGGACCTTGAGGAAGATTCATGGTAGGTTACTTCATGTCATTATTGGAACCAACCAGGGAAGTATCATTTAGGGTCAGGCTCCCTTTGATGGCTAATGCCTTGCTGAAGCCTAAACACATCTTGCATATATATTTATATTTTTAAATGAAGCCTGTTAAATGTTGAAGTAATTTCTTTTGAAGTACATTGTGTTTTCTGTCACTTAGTTGCTGAAGTTCAGATGTTATGTGCTTTTTTTTATTTATTCCTTCCTTTCTTCTGTTGCATAAAAACTAAGTAGTTTTCTCCAACAAAAGTTGTGGGTTTGCATCAGAAATTTCTGGATGAGGTTCTTTACTCTGTATTTATCTGAGATTAGACTAGAGTATCACTGTTTTTTTACTAGCCTTTAAAATTCCCAAGGTTAGTCTGCAGCTCACAGATTTCTCAAAATGCAGTGTGTTCAAATTGCTCTTGTTAAAGGGTTTTCTCTGCTGACGTGAAATGGAGTTGTCTTGTTAATTGTGCTCTGGTACTGCGAGGAGAAGGTTCTAGGCAAGGTATCAGTGTTTTTGCAGGTTTTAAATACTGTGAGCCAGTGATGTGTATTCAGGTGATTATAACCAGCGCAAATTGGTTCAGCTTAGCAAGTATGTGAACATACAAGCTCAGTTCTGTGTCCAGCTTTTGCTATCTTGATAGTTACTGGTTAGACTTTGGCTTCAGGATTTCCCTAGATGAAAACGTTTGTTCCTCCCAGTCAAAACTGTTCTGTTTCCTCAAAACTCTAATCTGATATCTTTGTCTTTTTTTAATCAGGCAGCTATTCCCCAGCTGTTTCATTGTTTCAGAGGTTTCCAAACCCGTTGTTCTGTGGGTGTGTCTTCAGTGGCAGCCCCCATCTGCTTGTTGCTGTTCTCTGCTTTGAGCTGGCATAGCTGAACGTGCAGCTGTGTGAACTCCTCCAACTGAAAAATAACCTAGAAGAACAAAGTGATGGAAGTGCCCCAGAATGTGAAACCTCAGCCTCAGGTTTTGCTGGAGGAGGTTGATGGATTGTCATGTAGATTTTTGGACACTTGTCAGCATTTTGAGTCCAGCTAGGGCTGCATGCTACCTATATACCTGTGAACTTTGCTACTGCATTCACTGAGAGGGCCAGCACAGTCACCAGAATGACTGTGCTGCAAGTCTAGGAAGAAATGGATGCTACATCAGCATTTGGAGATTTTAAAACTTATTTTTTCCCCATGACTGGCTTCCATAAGGAGTACAGAGCATAGACAGTGATCTTTAAGGCTTTGGTTTTAGTTGAATGCTGTTTAATGAGCTCATGGCCTGACATCAACTGTGGCTTTCCTTAGGATCTTTATATCTGTTTTGTAGAAGGGTCATATATAGTGACTGTGTTCCAACTTACGACTCAGAGGACAAACAACAGTTACACAGGTGGAGACATACTTTTATAATTTGCCTCCTTGAACTGTTGTTCTCTAAGAAAAGATCTTGGAAGTAGATAATGCAACTAAAGCATGATTTAGGAAAAACATACTATTGTTCAAATCATAGTTACTAAAGCACAGTAAATACTGCACTAAAATAATTCTTACTGCTCTAATCAGGTTGTGATCGCATTTTTTCTGTACTACATCAGAACAGTTTTAATAATATTTATTCTTATTTGTAGGTAGTAACTGCACTGTCAGATGTACCAATATAAAAATAAATAATTTATAGGATAGAGTTAATTAGTCCAAGGACATTTTTCTAGCAATTGGTAGGCTAAAATGTAAACCAAAACTGAACCCTCTCCCCCTTCCCCTGTTTGAGGTCCTGGTTTATTAAGATACAGCCTAAACCCCAAATTTAAAGGTTTTTTTGATTGTTGTGTTTGGCTGAGAGAAAACTCCCAAATTCAACAAGGTACATGTGTTCCTTGTATTATAGCTCTGTAGAGGATTTCTCTGAGGTGGTTGATGTCTCCATCTTGTTGGAGTTTGATGGAAAGCATTGTCATTAGGAAGCATTTGAATATGCTGTGTTCTGATACACAGAGTAGTAGTAGAGTCATCTTTTAAAATAAGAGAGAACTTTCTAGGATGCACAGGATTGTGCTAGTTGCTGCTGGGTCATCTTTTACTGATGAGTCCTGAAGAATCAGAATGAATTTTAAGTGGCATAGCAATATGAGTTATGAAAGAGATGACTTTTTAAATAAGTTTGGTATTTAGGTTTAAGATTTTTAGTTTTGTTGTCTGTAATTGTTAATAACTGGCAGAAATTGGGTTGCTGTTGATTTCATCTTTAGGATGATGATGTTAAGTATTGGGTGGTTTAATTTCAGGCAGTCCATTTTGTGATACTCCTTTCAAACAAAATAAGAATGCCATCTTAACCTTAAAACATTAATGTTTTTTACAAGTTGGAGGGGTGGGGGAGGGTCAGGGGTTAGCGTTAGAAGATTTTTCTTACAGAATATGGCTGGATCTTGTTATTTGACTGGTGATCTGAAAATCCTCATTTTAGGCAGTGTTCTGAGTGAAGTCTTTAATTGTTAAAAGTAATTTTGCAGAATATGCTGTTTGAAGGCTTTTTGAGCCTCCTGTGATTTCATTGTGTTTCTTCGTTGATACCCTAAATATTTCAAGACCTTTAGTGGAGTTCAGTAAAGGATTTCTGTAACAGTAAACTCCTTGTAAAACTCCTGTATGTCTTATACATCTAATACCACTTAGTCTCCTAGGCAACTGATAGTTGGACATGACTGTGGGACAGTGGGCTTCTCACCACTTTACTACTGTATTATATTTCCAGATGAGGATGTGTAGTGGTTAATAAAATTACTTACAGTTCTAATTGGTGATAATTACTATTTTCTCTTCAGTGTGTGATTGTGTTGCCTTTGTGTGTTTGCCTTCATTCTGTGTTAAAAAGAAGACAATGCTTTAGGCTTCTTTCATCATCTCTTTGGTACTTTCAGCACAAATCTGCAGGGTATGGAGAACAGCCTCTTTCCTGAGGCCTTGGAACAAAAGAATTGAGCTGCATTTTGCTGCTCCAGCTTCCATGTGTGTTGTTTGTTTTTTTTTCATTATGGAGTTATAGAATCATTTAGGTTGTAAAAGACCTCTAGGATCATAAACTCCAACTGCTAACCTAACACTGCAGAGTCTACCATTAGACCATTAAACTTAAACTGTTTCCATAAGTACCACATCACATCTTTTAAATACATTCAAGGATGGTGACTTCACCACTCCGCTTCACAACCAGTTCCAGTGCTTGACAACCCTTTCCATGAGGAAATCTTTCCTAATCCCCAATTTTAACCTGCCAACCTATCTCTTGTCACTTGGGAGAAGACACTAACACCAAGCTCAATATAGCCTCCTTTTGAGTAGTTATAGAGAGTGATTAGGTCTCCTTTCAGCCTCCTTTCCACCAGGCTAAATTACCGCAGTTCCTTCAGCCATGCTCATAACTTATGCTCCATACACCAGCTTTGTTGCCTGTCTTTGGATATGTTCCAGTATCTCAATGTCTGTCTTGTGACAGGCCTGAAGCTGAACACAGTATTTGAGGTGTGGCCTCATGAGTTCTGAGTACAGGGGGACAGTTGCTGCCTGGCCCTGCTGGCACACTGTTTCTGATACAAGGCATGATGCTGTTGGCCTTCTTGGCTATCTGGGCCACTGCTGGCTCATGTTCAGTTGACTGTTGACCAACACCCGGAGGTCATTTTCTGCCAGATGCTTTCCAGCCACTCTTCCCCAAGCCTGTAGTGTTGCATGTGGTTGTTACCCAAGGGCAGGACCCATTGCTGAGTCTTTCTGAACCTCATACAATTGGCCTCAACCCATTGATCCAGGCTCTCTAGATCCCTCTGTAGAGCCTTTCTACCCTCCAGCAGATCATCACTCCTGCCCAACTTGGTTTCTTGCTTGCAAACTTACTGAGTGTGTGCTCAGTCTCTAGATCACTGATAAAACTGTTAAACAGAACTGACCCTGGGGAACACCACTTGTGACCTGGGTCTACCTCCGTTCACCATGACTCTTTGGGCCTGGGCATCCAGTCTGTGTTTGACCCAGCAGAAAGTAAATTCTGTAGACTCAACCTTGGAATTTCCTTACCTTTTGATGTCTTTAGTTTTATGGCCCAGTAGTGTTCATCTTGGTAGGTTGAAACACTTGTGGATAAAACCTGTGCTATATAATAAGCTGTTTCTGTAACGTGTGTGTGTCTCCTAGGTGTTTAATGAAGATTTGTTTTTCCTGGAACCATTGTCAATCTAAAGCAATGCATACACCCTTTCATTATTTCCCTTGTGAAGTTCTTCAGCTTTTTTTCTATCAAAGTGCTTGTTTTCACATCAGCTAAGCACTAAGAAGTGGCAGTACTTGATTGAAAATTAACATTGAAATAAATTTTTATTTAAGAAAGCAACTCTTGATTTATGTGGAAGAATATAGACCTTTGAGTTGTTTTAAAATTCTCTTTTCGGGAGTATGTCATCAAATTAATGCTTTTAACTTTCTGAAATATTCTGCAAGTCAAAAAATCTGGTAGTCACATTTAGCCTTGCAAGGTGCCACTAGATGGTGTCAGCATCTAGTTCACTTTGTCCTTACTCAAGTACTAAAATGCTGAAACTGCTCCATTTTTGCAGCACTTTGGAAGGCCTCTTAATTTTTCAGGTATAAAGTAGGTTTGTTAGGACAGATCATAGAAGTTATTCTATGACTGTGATTTGTGATTAGATGTGCTAAAAATGACAGGAAGTTGGGTGTCATTTCATCTAGACATTTTTCTCCCCATTTTCACCTTGTTTGTTAGGTTACAGTTTTAGACTGGATGTGAAGAGAGATTGTCTGTTGTATTGCTGATACAATTATGTATTTTATAAAGTTTATGAAATTAAGCATGTTAAAAAAACCCCAGACCATTAAATAACAAGATAACACCTGGAAACCCCATAACTGGTAATTACATAAAATCTAATTTGTATTTTCTGTGTAAAATCAAGGAAGCTTACACAGAGGTGACTAAGAAACGCGTATCATCTCAGTCCTGATTATGAGATGTCCCTTGACCCCTAGTCATAGTAAAAGGAGAAGGCAAATTTTTAGATGACAGATAATAGAGGCTGACAGTGTTAAAGTCAGTAGTTTTGGGTGGCTGTAGAAACTTGCAAGAGAAAAGCAGTATACTGAAACTGTATGAACTCAGTGAGGGTCAGCTCTGCATGGGAGGCAGAGGCTTACAGGCGGAGTCCAAAATGAGCCTGCGTTGATGAGGTTTTGTACTGTCCAGTAATTTCAGTTGTTTGGGTGGAAAGATGGTGTTTTTCTTCCCAGAGTGGTGGCAGGTAAAAATTCTTTTATTCTGTTCAAGCAGTGTAGCTGATGGTGGTTGATCTGAAAGCTACAGTGTAGCTTTGGGGCATATATCACCACCCTCCTTCCTATTTTAGTGTGGTAAATGCTGCATCTGTAAGGTTTTCAGCAGTATGATCCTGAGGATTCCCTGTTAGGCAAATAATGTAAATTGCCAGGGTTTGGAGAGGGATTTTAATAGGAAGAGTGTAAATTGATACAGTAGGTAATGAAATAGAGGGTAGAAGGATAGAGATAGGTAACTATGAGCACCTTTCTAAGGAATTCTACGAGTCACTTGTCGAATACTGGTTTAGATGTCTGAATGTGCTCTCTCAGCTTTGTGCTTTTAAGTGGGTTTTCTGTGGTTGTCTAGGTCATTTTACAAATACAGTTGAGAGTGAAGCAAGAAACATTGTCCTGTTGTTGGTACTCAGTCCTGTTCTGGACATGTCTAGGCGTGCATTTTCTAGATGTGCTGGAGTGATTTGCATGCTGAAAAAAACCCAAGTTTTTATGTATTTGACCTGCAGCAATTCCATATCTTTAAGAATTTCAGTGGCAGACTTTGAGATTGGAAAAGCTCAGTATAATAAGCTCCTTATCAGAAGATTGTCTCAGAATTCTGGTGTGAGTAGGAGTGATTTGAAAGCACTCATTTCATTAAAAAAGGACATCTTAACTGAAATGGAGTAGTTGTGTCTGTAAAAATGCGAGTTGATGCTATGTTAAAAGAGGGGCAGTAGTTCACAGAATTTTTCTTTTCTTTTTTTTTTTTTTTTTTTGAAAAAAAATGTTTCACTTTGGGCTTACCAGTCTTGGGTGAAAAGTAAAGTGTAAATGATATTGCAGCGTTCAGTGTTGCTGGTGGTTTCTGGTGGTTTAGGTTTGTTTTGGTGTTTTTTTAATTATGCCTTTCTGTCGAGATGTCATTGATACCTGGGAGAATGTGAGACTAGAAAGGAGCATTTGGGGCAGGAGGTTTTGTGTTGTTGTGAGCATCCTTTATAACACAATTACAGAATGTGACTGAAATATGCTTAGTCATAACATTCTTAAATTTGCACTGTCGGACTGCAGCCATCCTTCAGATTGTACCAAATTTGGTGGGGATAGGGGGATGGCGGAGGAATTGTGTCTGAAAGGCTTAGCCTGATGGATTTTCAGGTGATCATATTCAACTAAGTTCCATACACATGCTGCATGTTGATAGCATATGGATGATGAGTATTCTGGGTTGGTCTCCCCCCCCCCCCCCCCCCCCCCAAAAAAAAAAAAAATTTTTTAACCAAAAAAAAAAGGGGGGGGTCCCAAAAAAGCCTCTGTGGGGT